>OU343220.1:136396230-136574232 GCA_910596185.1 Chrysanthemum makinoi
TTATTCAAATTTTGTTATAACCTAACTTATCAGCTGTTAGTAGCTTGAAGTACTCACATTATCTTTAAAATTTCTTGTCGTGATGTTAAGATTGATAGTCATTTAATAATCTGATTCATTATGCTTGTTTGATTGTGTTATGCTTGCATTAGGTATAGTTTTGTTGTAGTGTATGTTTTTTTATGTTTTTGTATTTGTTTTTATAAAATATGTATTGTCTGTTTTTTTTATTAGGTTTGTTATGGATGTTTCTGATGGCAAATGTTTCTCTAAGTTTTTTTTTTTTTTTTTATTCATTTTTTTGTGGTACTTGTTATATCGTCAAGTAGACCAAATACTTAAATCCTTTGAGCTTCAACAAAAACGTGATGAAAATGTTTAAATAGTACAAATGGGCATGAAGTTGTTACCTTATTTTAGAATAAGCTAATTTTCAAGGCGTTTGGATAGGCGTATGGGCAACAAATTTTACATCCTCAAATAGTTGTTTATATATAAAAATATGCATACTCACATTTTTCATCTGAATTAGCAACGTTATTATCATATAATGTAGAGATAAAAGTTATTTTAGTCAAATTACCTCTTTCATGGAGTTTTAGTTGAATTATCCCAGAATGGCAACTTAGCCGTAACATAATTCAACACTTCAGCTCTCTCGACAATGAACTGAAGTTAATTTATTTTGTGTTTTGTTTTGTAGATGGAATAAAGTCAGGTGGTTTGATTGAATTTGTCATTTTGCTTCATGGTCAATTTGAGCATTATTTTGTATTTTTTTTTTGTTGTTATTTACTTTTGTGTTTTATTTTTGTAACTTTTTTTTTTTTATTTTTTAATTTAGAAATTGCCTACGGAGCTGCTTCCGCCTAATGTTTTTGAAGGTACTAATGTGTTGGAGGTTACTGATGCCCGTGGAGTTGTTCGATTGATTAAAATAGAGTGGAGTGATAAATTTTCTTGTTGGTGTTTGTGCGGTACTAAATGGGGCGATTAATTTCAAGTGTGTATTAGCCTCGATCCAAAGTATGTTCATTTGGAGCGGCTTGGTTTGAAAAAGTTTTGGTTAACTTCATACCATTTGTGGTGTGAAGTTGATTACAGTTACCCTTGTGGTCATGTTACAAAGTGTCTTGTTTTAGGTACCAAGGATCCTCGTTTGTATGTGCATTTACATTTGTTTCTTTGTTTTCTATTTTTTTGTGCTTGGTTTTTATATTTTTGTTTTTTAATTTGTAGCCAATTCCTTGCAAGATGTTGCTTGAATCGGAGATTAACCGTAATTCTAAGTCTGTTCCGATTGAGGTCAAAGATCGTGTTGGGAAGGTTGGGGTTACTTTTCATTATTTAGGGATAGAAAAAAAGTTAGTTGGTGTTGCCTTTACTGGTGCTGTGCGGGAGCGTTTATGTGAGCTTTTCAATTTCTGTGAGTCTAAGTTGCTGGTGTTATCGTTGTCAGAGAATGGTAGGCATTTTGTTGGAATCACTCCTAAACAGTATTTCAAGTATTTATATTTCATATGTAATAGGTAGCTTTATTATGGCCTTTATGTTTGTTTAAGGTCAAGCTTATGTAGAAGGCCCATAAGCTTAGGCCCAAGCCCAATAAGGAATAGGGAAGGAGAGGGAGTGTTGCCCTAGCTCCTTGCCTATATAAACCATGTAATAACCTTCATTTGAAGGTTGGTTGTTCAAGTTCTTTTTTTTCACATATGCCTCAGCCTAAACCGGTATACTATATTGTGTGTGTGTGTGTTTGATACTTGTTCAATCGCCTCATCTCCTTTCTCTATAACTTGTGTTGTAAAACTAGTGACCTAACAGTGGTATCAATCGCCAAATAGTTGGGTGTACTCGTTTGTTTTGAAGTTTTGGTTTGTGTCTTACGCGTAAAGATAACGCAATCTTTGGTTATCTTAAAAACTCATTTTTTACACTTTTTAATCCAAGATTCTTGTACTTTCAATGTTTTGAGGTGTTAAAATACTTGTTTTTGGCAATAAGTTTCAAACTTTACTGCGTGGTTTACGTTTTAAGCTTGTTTTGTTCGTTAGGTGGGTGTCGATTCTCACGTAACCGTTTAGCAGTTTTGGTACATCAAAATTCACACTTTTGTGTTCTTTTGGTACTATTGAAGCTATTCCATAACAAAAATCCGGTTTAGAAACACATTTGGGCAAAATCAAAGTTACGAGTAATCCTACGCGTATCAAAACCCTAAAATTACGCGTAAGATTTTTCCTTGGTTTGATCTTCATTTTCTGGTTTATTCCGTGTTTTCTTACTTGGATAAGTCCGAAAATACGTCGACTTTGGATATCTTTTGCCTTTGTGAAGTGTAAAGATCATTTGAGCAAAACCCTAAAATTACGCATAAGCATAAACTGCAGCGTAGAAATTCTACGCATAAGATTCACTTTCGGCGTAAGCTAAGGTCTACGCATAAGGTAATCCCTAACTTTCTACGCCTAACTTTTGTCTACGCATAACTTTAGTGCTTTTATCCTACTTACGCGTAAGCTAAAACCTACGCGTAACTCCTCATTGTTACGCGTAACTTTTGGTGTTTTTACGCATAAGTTCTACTTGGTTCTTGTCTTTCTCGCTAAGGACACTTCATCAACAAAGGTTCATTCGACTACAAAGATCCATTTTTACCACACAAGTTTTCAACATGTCACAACCACCATACTCTAACTATTTCCCTTACACTTATCCTCAACGACAACAACAACTAAGTCCACAACATCAACAATGGAATCAACAACAAGCAATTTATCAACAACAATTTAATCAACAATATACTCCACAACTTCTTGTGCAAATCCACAACCTCAAATGGTTCAACCACCACCAAGTCTTCAAGTTCAACCGTACACAAATGAATTCAATCAACATCCATCAAGGAACACTATGAAGGAACCCACTTGGTTTGCATAGATGTGTGAAGCTTTAGCGACCAACAATCAATTCATGAGGGTGGATCACTTGATAGACCTCCAATGCTCACTCCAGGAAACTACGATCAATGGGTGATAAGGTTCTTTAGGTTTTGTGATCTAAAGAAGCCACATGGAAAGTTCTTAAAGAAGGTTATCTTAGAAGGTCCATTTGAGATGCCTACTATCATTGTACCCGGAGATCCAAATGCCATTCCACCAAGAGATGAACAAACGAACATTGCTCTTGTTGCAGACTTGAATCCTCAAGAACTTCTACACTATGAAGGCGATGAGCTTGCAATGGAATACATCCTCTTAGGATTACCAAACCCAATTCTTTGTAGTGTTGATGCTCAAAATGCAAGAAAATGTGGGATCATATTCGATCTTCTTATGGAAGGATCGTACTCAATCAAGAAGATATGGAATCCAAAATTTACTTGGCTTATGAACACTTCATGATTGAACACGGAGAGACACTAGAGTCTTATCATCACCGATTTTCGGACATCATCAATGATTTGGATAAACACAACATCATCATGCCAAGAATTGCGGTGAATACTAAGTTCCTAAGTAGTCTTGGTCCTGAATGGGAGAAGTATGTCATTTTTCTCCGTCAAGCGAAGAACATGCATCATTCTACCTATGGATTGTTGTACGATTACTTGAAACCTCATGAAAAGGAAGTTGATAGGGAAAGGATTCTCCGTGCTCAAATTGCTCCACCAACACATCAGGAAAATCAACAACTTGCCTTATATGCTCAACAAAATTATTCTCCTCAACCAGCAACTCAACCAACTGCTTCAAACCACCAAACGATCAATCACATCAACCTCAACAAAATCAATTGGTTCCATACAACAACAATGCTCAAGCACTTCATAATAAGGAATCGATCCGTTGAAGCATTGCAACAAGGATTTGCTATGATTGCTAATGCCTTTAGCCGTTATACCAACAAATCCAACAACCGTATTAGTTCCTCATCTAATACAAGGAATCAAGCATTTGTGAACAATGGACGCGAGTTGAAGTTGAGAATCGTGGTTATGGTCGTCAGATGGGCGGTGGTCAAGGGTTTAATGCTGTGGGTAGGAATAACAATAGAGCTCAAGTGGTGGAGCAATGCTCGGCATGGGTTGAATGGTCTTCGATGCTACAACGCAATGAGAAGGGACACCTGGCTAATGCATGCCCAAAGCCAAGGACTAAGGGCGGTGCTTATTTCAAAGAGGCTCTTCTTTTGGCTCTTAAGGATGAAGCTGGTGGAACTCTCACAGACAAAGAATAAAGCTTTATGGCAAATCTTTTCGGATGATGATATGGAGGACTTGCGGGCCAATTGTTATGTTGATGGCTAATATGCGGCGTTACACATGAGTGACACAGGCCCGTGTATGACACGATGGCTTGTCTCGGTACCGAACAAACCATATTTATCTCGATCTCATATCTCCGCCAACATCGAGATCCGGCAAGGCTCAGAATGGTCAAAATGAGTCATCCACATCTCATTCCGGCGATTTTCAACTAGACCCCGTAGTTATATTTGACGATCAAGATGACCAAGCGGTTTCCCTTGATAATCAAATTGACTCCGTGGTTATACTTGAGGATCTCTATAATGATCATGTTGTGACTCACGTTGAACACGCCGAACTTTTGCCTCATCCAGATTTTGCTCGTTAAATACAAGACCAACAAACCATAGTGGAAGAATGTCGTGCATTAATCGAGGACTTGAAAAGTAAAAATGCACTGTTAACAAAGGATTTTGAATGTTTACAAAAGCAACTCAACTTTTTCAAAACTCAAGAAAATCGTGAAAGCGGTTTTGAAGCGACCTTTGCCAAATCTTATCAAAGCGAAAAATATTTAGAACGGATCGTGATCTAGCCGCTTCGAAGAATGCTTTGTTGTGCGAAATAGAACAACGAAACATGAACATAAAAAGCAAATTAACGCTCTCACCTTGGAAAATCAAAAAGCTAAAATTGAGTTGTTAAACTTGTCAAAAGCAGTTCTCTGCATACAAAAAGCATTCAACGAAGCGAATAGATGATCATCTTGAAGAAATCATCGGCTTGCAAAACAAACTTAAAGAGTTTAAAACTGTTGTTTACAAACATGGCGAGTCGGTCACGACCATTGAAAAGTTTACTTTAAAACCAAATCCAAATGGATATGGACCGAATCTTGCTGATTACAAACCTAAGCTTTCAACCAAATTATTCAAACCAAATCCACGAAGTTTCCAGGTGCACAATATAAAATTGATAATTACATTTATGAATGTTGTTGAATATCATCGTCAAGAGGAATTAGATCACGAGAAGCGAGAGTCGATCAAAATTAGAAAAAGTTGTTTACAACAAACCTTTTAACTATTCAAAACCGGTCACTTTTGTCACACCAAGTTCTTCTAACACACCAAGAGTTATCATCAAACACACGAGTCTTCTATTGTTAATCCCAAAACAGACTTTGCACAAACTTATGGTCCTTTACCTTCCATTAGTGAAGTAAACTCACAACCCGAAAATCGAAAAATTCTTCGATATTTTGACATTTTCATGGCTGACCTCAAAATTTTACAACATGAGATAGAATATTGTTCTGAAATCAAAGTTGAACATTTTCAATGCGCCTCGGCGCGAGAACAAAGAGACATTTTTCAGAAAAATCTTTTACCTAATGTTAAAAACTTGAAAAGTTGTGCAATTGCCTGGGAAAAGGATTTTCATAAGGAACTTGGGGTCATGAAATACGTTTTCGAGAAAAGCGAAACATCTATTTCAAACACTAAGCGTAAAAGAAAATGTTGAGAAAAGATGTTGATCGACTCTTGGAAGATGTCATATGTCGCGATGTTCAAAATGTTGTGTTATTGAATTCTTTGTCATATGCATTTGATAATATCTCTATCTTGTTTACGTGGTAAATGTTGAGAACGATAATGTGCTTGGATCGAGTCCTTAAAAGTTGAAAACAAGCGATTGTCAAACGAACTTTCAAATGCAATTCGTCGTCTTAATTGGTGTCAAAAAGATATTCACGATCAACAACTTGCTTTTCCACACAAAATCAACCAGATTGCGTGCAAAACCCGATTCTAAAATTGAGCAACCGGATGATCAAAAGCGTGTCTTTTAAGTGTCAAATCTCAAAATATGAACAAGAACTTGTAAAAGTTAAAAGGAATATGGTGTCATATTTGATTTACTCAAAAGACTCGTGATGAAGCATCAAATGAACTTGATCATTATCTTGCACACACTAAAGAAGTTATGCATTTTTCTGGAAATGTTCGGTCGAAAATCAAGATCGATTCACACTATCATCAAGTTAAGAGGAATGTTAGGAAAGTATGAACAACTTCCGCCAACAATCATTAAGAGATTAGCTCCCGTAACACTTAGTACTCATGCACCTAGAATCTCTACTGCCAAATCACAAGTAGCAAACGTGCTTCCTTCTCTTGAGGGAATAGTTGAGCCTTTTCCAAACGTCCGCACTTCACGGACCTAAGAGCACTCAATCGAAGAATAGGAAGTTGCGACCTAAGAAAAGATCAATCAAGAATGCTAAAGTAGAAGAACACCCTAGGACTATGAATAAGACTCACGTTGCCTCCACTATAGATATTGCGTTCGGCAAATGTAATAGAAATAGTGATGTAACGAATGCTAAACCATTAAGTACTTTTGATATTGGATCGATGCACCTTGTGATATTTGTGGTAAAAGTATGAATTCCGATTGCCATGATAAATGTGTTGCTAAAGCTATCATCTCTCGTTTAAGGAATCCTAAGAACCGGAATACCTCTAGGCTTACTAATCTTTCTAAGTGCATTGCTTGGTAGGCCATCTTTAGATTCTAAGAAACGCATTGCTGTCCCTGTAGCTCCGGTTTCACCTCCTAGGAATGTAGTACCACCTAGTGAATTCACTAAGACTAAAGCAAATAGTAGTTATAGATGGCCGAAATGGATATATAACACACTAGGATTTAAGTGGATACCTAAAGCTATTGATGTTTGTATATCTACTATAAGCGCTATGGAACCCTCTAACATTTCGGGTTCCAAATCTACTTCTATTCCATCGTAGATGCATTGTAATGCGGTGTCTGAGATCATCTCTGGATTGTTGATAGCGGATGTTCCCGACACATGACAGGCAATCTTAAACTGTTATCAAACTTTATTGCAAAGTTCATTGGCACCGTCAGATTCGGGAATGATCACTTAGCGACTATCATGGGCTACTGGAGACTATGTCAATGGGAACATCGAAATTAGCGGGGTTTACTATGTGGAAGGCCTCGGTCACAATCTGTTTTCGAGGGTCAATTTTGTGATGGAGATTTGGAGGTTGCTTTAGGGGAGAAAACTTGTTTCATTAAGTGATCTACAAGGAAATGACCTTATGTCCGGCTCGCGTAATTCTAGTCTCTACACTATCTCTATGCAAGACATGGTTGCTTCCTCTCCCATTTGCTTACTTTCAAAGGAAACATCAACAAAATCGGCTATGGCACCGTCGTCTCTCACATCTAAACTTTCAAACCATCACCAACCTTGCTCGACACAAACTAGTTGAAGGACTCCCACGATTCCGGTATTCAAAAGATCACCTTTGCTCAGCTTGTGAACAAGGGAAAAGCACTCGTGCTCATTTTCCTTCAAAGGTGGAACACGACTCTCAGCATGTGCTTCATCTTCTTCACATGGATTTGTGTGGCCCGATCTTGCGTGCAAGCGATCAATGGCAACGCTACATCTTAGTAATTGTTGATGACTACTCACGATGGACTTGGGTCTACTTTCTTCGTAGCAAAGACCAAGCTCCACAAATGATCATCACCTTTCTCACAAAATACGTGTTCACTCAACACCGTCGAATCATCGAAACAGACAAAGGAACTGAATTTGTTAACAAAACCCTTCGTGAATTCTATGAGAAAGTGGGAATTCAGCATCAAACATCTATTGCACGCATACACCGAACAAAGCGGAGTTGTTGAAAGACGAAACCGAACGTTAGTGGAAGCCGCAAGAACAATGTTAATCAATGCTAAACTTCCAGATTACTTATGGGCAAGGCGTATCTCTGCATGCTATACTCAAAACCGTTCTATGATTACAAACGCCACAACAAAACACCCTTCGAGCTTGTCCATAACAGAAAACCGAATCTAAAACACTTTCATGTATTTGGATCTCTTTGCTATCCGAATAATGATCGTGATGACTTTGGAAAGCTCAAAGCCAAAGCCGACATTGGAGTCTTTATCGGATACTGTGATAATTCCAAAGGTTTCCGAATCTGGAATCGTCGTACAAAGCAGGTGATGGAAACGATTCATGCTCATTTTGATGAACTTACGGAAATGGCTTCGAGTATAATGACTTAGAACCGGTCACAACCGTTTAAACTTCCTCAACCCCATCATCACCGTGAAGAAAGCCCGGCTAACTCGTCAACAAATGGAAAGGTTATTTGCTCCTCGTTCGTGGCGATATTGATGAACGTGCTCGGTGTATCCATTTGTTTCATTGCACAACGATAATATTCCTATACGATACACTACAACAACTCTTGTTGAAGATGCACCTACACCAGTTGACTCCAACACAACAGTTGAACACACTGCTTCCAACAATGATGAACCGGTGATGATATTCTCAATGAAATACCCCACCTGCAGATTTTGATCCAAATGCGTTCTTCAACCCGTTTGCTAATGAGACTGCTGCACCGGATGTCGCGGAATCTTCAACAAACCATTTGAATCCTCAGAATCGCACAATGTATACCAACATCAACCCTCCACACATAGATGGACAAAGACCATCCTCTGGAAAACATTATTGGCAACCCGAATCAACCAGTCGTTACGAGACAACGTCTTCACACGACGGTGAACATTGCATTTATGCACTCACGTCGCCAATCGAACCTAAAACATCAAAGCCGCAATGACAAAAGACAAGCGGATTGAATCCATGCAAGAAGAACTCAACCAATTCAAAGCGTCTTGAAGTATGGGGCGGTTGAAAGACCAACGGTCTACGTCATTGGTCTCAAATGGATTTGGAAAAACAAATTGGATCTTTGAAGGAAATGTTATCCGAAATAAGTCACGTCTGGTGGCTAAGGGTTATCGTCGGGAAGAGGGTATTGACTTTGAAGAATCTTTTGCTCCGGTTGCTCGTCTTGAGGTTGTTCGGATATTTCTAGCGTTCGCGGCTCATATGAATATGACGGTCTATCGGATGGATGTCAAAGCTGCGTTTCTCAATGGACAACTTAAAGAAAGCGGTTTATGTCACCAACCGGATGGATTTGTTGATCCCGAGTTCCCGAACCATGTCTACAAACTGAACAAAGCTCTTTATGGTCTCAAACAAGCCCTCGGGCATGGTACGATAAGCTATCATCTTTCCTCATTGCCAATAATTTCACCAAAGGTTCGGTTGACCCAACTCTTTTTATACAATATCACGGGGAACACATCTTAATTGTTCAAATTTACGTGGATGACATCATTTTGGGTCTACACATAAAAAGTTTTCAATCGCTTTTGCAAAACTAATGAAGAAAAATTTTGAAATGTCCATGATGGGTGAACTTACGTTCTTTCTAGGACTACAAGTTCATCAATCACCCGTGGTATTTTCTTGAGTCAGTCCAAATATGCCCTTGAATTGTTAAACAAATTTGGAATGGAAAACTGTGACACCTATGCCACACCAATGGCTCATACCAAGAAGCTAGACGCTGATTTACATGGGAAATTGGTTGACCCTACCAAATACCGTAGTATCATTGGGTTTCTCATGTATCTAACACTAGCGGACTGATATTGTCTTTGCCGTTTATCTATGCTCCCGTTATTAGTCGCGACCAACTGAAACCCACCTCTCCGAGGCTAAAAGAATCCTCCGATACATAAAGGGAACCATTAACTTGGGGATCTGGTATCCGAAGGATTCGGGTTTAGAACTAATCGCTTTTGACGACCACGCAGGATGCTTAGACTCACGGAAAAGCACTTCGGGAGCTTTACAATTTCTTGGTGATAAACTAGTGTCATGGCAATCGAAGAAGCAGGATTGTACATCGTTGTCATCAACCGAAGGAGAATATGTAGCCATGTCCGCATGTTGTGCTCAAGTCATATGGATGAGAACACAACTCAAAGACTATGGTTACGTATTTGACTGAATCCCGATGTATTGCGACAATCGGAGTGCCATTGCAATCTCGTGCAACTCGATTCACTCGAAATCAAAGCACATCGATCTTCGATATCATTTCATCAAGGATCACGTGGAGCAGGGTACCGTTGAATTATATTTTGTGGAGTGAATACCAATTAAGGCGAGATCTTCTCACCAAAGCCTTGCCTCCCGCTAGGTTTAATGAGTTGGTCCAACGGATTGGTATGAGGTGTTTGACTCAAGAGGAATTGGATGATCTCCTAAAAGCAGTCTTAAAACACTGTCAAACACCAAATTCTCTTTTGTAAATAATTTTTCAAAAACAAAATACAAAATTATAAAACCTGATAAAAACAATAAAAATATTCTTCTAATCTAATTTTCTTTCAACATGGCAAGTACATTTTCTTCCGTCAACACTTTATTCTTTCAAAATTCAATATTTTTCCGATCAAGTGTTGAGGGGGAGAAAATAAACTTTCACTGTTTCAAAACATCTGTGTACTTGCATGTTATCTTATCTCGGTTGTTTCTTTTAACAAATGGTGGTACATTTTCTGGTTCAAAGACACTCCTCGGACTTAAATTAATAACCTTTCATTATTTTCTCAAGTCGAGGGGGAGTGTCGTCATGTTTCTTTCCTAAAAATCTTTGTTTGGTAACCAAAATGGAAGTTAAATGGCTTTGTTTGAAAAAAAGGAAAAGGTGGAGGGACTGATGAGTGTCTAAATACTCATCATTTTTATACTGTCTAGACTACAAAATCATCTGAAAACACTCAGAAACGCATCAAAATG
This sequence comes from Chrysanthemum makinoi, assembly GCA_910596185.1. Lineage (NCBI taxonomy): Eukaryota > Viridiplantae > Streptophyta > Magnoliopsida > Asterales > Asteraceae > Chrysanthemum > Chrysanthemum makinoi. The sequence goes on from OU343220.1 coordinate 136,407,204, forward strand.
ATAAAAATATCACAAATCAGTGTTTTATGTGTTTTTAATGCAAAAATATCAAAATCAGATGAAAAACGTATCAAATTTGCAAAAATGGCAGTTTTAGTCCCCCAAGTTTCAAAAGTTGTCAAAAACAGTCCCTGGTATATCAAAATAAAGAAAAATGTCATTTAAGGTCCATGGGATTCAAAAGTTGTTAAAATAAACCCTTCAAAGTTTAAAATTTGTAAAATTACAACTTTGGTCCCTCAAGCTTGAAAATTGTCAAAAATGGTCCTTGGAATTTGGAAATTGTCAAGTTTGGTCCTTATACTTTTAAAGATTGTCACTTGTGGTCCCTTGGAGCAGCTTTGATAAAATGGCAGCCTTGGTCCTTAAAGTTTCAGAAATTACATAATGGTCCTTGTATTATTACCTAAGCCTTTGAACCTTGAACCTTGGACCCTTGTCTAAACCAATTGGACCCTTTTGCCTTTTGACCCCCCTGCCAAGTATAATATCTGGTTAAACCACAAGTCAAAAACAAACACCCAACTTGGCGCCACTTTTTCTTCGTCTTCCCAACTGCTCCCTGAAATCACTCAAAACCATCCCTCCTCCTCACTCTCTTCTCACACCCTTGTCTCCTCCACCTCAACACAAAACAAAAACCATTTATTACCTTCACCCTCCTAAACACTCAACTCCTCCACCTGTCAAATGCCAATTTCCCGCTAAAACCAAATAAACGGCCAAGATCACTTGAAGCCATCCAATGGCCAAAAAACAGAGGTGGGATATTCTGAGGGAAGTGAGAGAAACACTTGGAGCTATAAAAGAAGAAAAGAGAAGCTTGAAGAGGGTAGTTTTTTTTTAGTTAGTTTTCATTAATGTCGTTTTAATTTTAAAAGTTGTAGTTAAGTAGAAATCCTGTAATCTTTTGTTAATTTGTATCAAATTCAAGTAATGTTCTCAGTTTAATCTAATTTTAAGTATCAATTCCAAGGTTTACTTAAGTTTCATGTTTTTATTCCACTGTTGAAAATTTCCAATACAAGGTCTTATATACAAGCTCTTATTAGCTTATTTTTAAGCTCAAACAGGCTTATATGAGCTTATGATAGCTTTCACGTAGCTTTTATATCAGTTTCAAGCGATTTGGTTCTTGGTCAACGAGAAAGTCAAACAGTGCAAAAGTGATGCAGGTTTGGTCAATGGTTAAAGCAGAGCTGGATATGGGTTGATTTAGGTCTAGTGGGTTGAAATAAATAGGTTAGAGATCCTTTGGTACTGTTTTCAAGCCATAGTGGCTTAGGACCACTTGTAAGTCATTTTTTAAGTTTCATATGCATGATCTGTCCTTGTGGCTATAACTAGTTTTAATCTCTTTAAATAGTTGTATTTATAGTATTTGAACTTGTTTGGATCAGTATCATGGGTTAACTTAGAGTTTAGATCAGTTTTGGTTCTTAATCAGTTATTAAAGGGGTGTTTGGTTTGGCTGCACTATCTGTCTTAAAGACCTGTTCAGTGATTGCTTCTTGTTGTTTCATGTGTCTTAAGCTCATTTAAGCACATTTCATTCATAGTTTGGTGCCTAACACCACAAAGTCAACATTCTACTTAAAATTGTCTTAACTGCCACTGTTGTGCTTTTTGGATTAACAAATCCTTATTTTGTGTTTAGAAGTCTATAACAAAGCTTGCATTATCTCCATTACACCTTATTACATCATTATCAGTAATAAAATTGGATTCAAAATCCATTTTGGTCAAAGTTCTTCATTCTTGACAAAAGTCAAAAGTTTAGAAAATCTGTTTTGAGCTCACATAGAAGGATTTTTCTGAAACTCACCTTTGGGTCTTATCAAGTAAGGTTTGGTATTTTAGAAACTTCAATTGGTCCTCTTTCTTATCAGTATTTTTGTTCAATTTTACCAAATTTTTACAGGCTTCAAACAGACCTCTCTTTTAGGCCAAAATGCCCTGCACCACACAAGCTCAGTTAATACTGAGATTTTCACAGAAATTGCAGCTTGTGCATAGGGCTCAAAAGAGCTTATCATGGTCTGATTTTTGGTTTAAATACTCTCAACCAGGTCTTTTCCAAGTTCTAATTGGTAGTTTTCAGTTTGAGCTTATTTTTAAGCTTGTGCATGTGTTTCAAGTGGGTACCTAAATCTGTCTTTAGCTTATAAGTTCTTAGCATCAAATCTGTACTAGATTGTGATTCTGTGGTTTAGGTTTGTTGAGATTTGCTGCAATCTAGTTCTTTTAGCTTATTATAGTCCCTGTTTTCAGTTGGTGCTTATTGGTCCTCATTTGCTTATCAAAGTGCTTATTTCAATAAGCACTTGGTCATCAGTTGCTAATTCCTCCACATAGCACCTTGTTTTTATATTTTTCCTTTATTTCTTATATTATTTTAGAGTTTTCCTGAAATTTTCAGATTTTTCTAAGTTGTTTTGCTATTTTTCTTAATTTAAATTAGTTTTTAATCATTTTTAATTAGCTTTTAATACAAAAAATTAAGAAAAGGTTCAAAAAAATAAGTTTTCATTTTTCTTAAGTTTAGATAAATGTAAAAGTCATAAAAAGTATTTTTCCATAATTTTCTTAGTTTAAAAAGTATTTTCTAGTATTTTAATTAGTTTTAAATAGTTTTAAATTAGTAATAAATATATAAAAAGTCTAAAAAATATATTTTCAGTTTTAAAATTAGTTTTATGATATTTTAGATTTTTCTAAGTCTTAATTTTATTTTTCTAGCTTTATTTCATATTTTCTTGTATTTTAGGTAATTATTTAATAGTTTAAAATAGTTTTTATTTAATAATAATTATATAAATAGTTATAAAAATAATTTTCCTTTTCTAATAATTTTCTAATATTATTAGGATTGTAAAAATGTATTTTTCATATTTTTAGGATTTATATTGTGTAAGTTTCACGTTTTTATTTGTACGTTTACGTTATTTTTATTTAAACGTAAGTTTTAGTTTTTAAACGTTCATCACTTTAAATATAGTGATAGCGTTTATTTAATATCTTTTATCTTTTTAATTTTCTTAATTTGTATTTAAGTCGCTGTTAGTTATTATCTTTTTCAGTAGTGTAATATTCAAATCCAAATCCCTTCCGATCACTATCATTAGTGATCATTCTATCGTCTGATCAAGCGTTTACACACCATTGAGTCTCCGTGGGACATAACGACCCGGGAATTCACTGTATTCTCCAGGACTTCATTGCATTTTGTTATGCGGCGGTTTTAAGTCGATACGGTCGGCCATTCACAAGTGGCCGGCTTGTGTGATTAGACTTGACGGTTCGGCACGGATCAAAATTTTGGCGCCGCTGCCGGGGACGCTTTAGCGTGTGTTTAAGCCTTTTTCAGACCCATTCTTGCACATACCCCATCTTTTGTAAAAAGTTTTTTTGTAAAGTTATCAGAAAATCCAAAAATATTTTCATCCTTTGTTTTTATCATCATGTTTTTCAAAAATTCCAAAAATATTCCTCTTTATCCTCTTACCTTTTTGATTCTTCATTTCTTACCCTCTGTTAACCTTTGATTCTTTCTATGTCTTATCCTCACCCTCTTGGTTGTCAATGGTGTGGTGGTCCTTATAATGGTGGCAATTGCCCCAGTTATAGCATGGTGGAATCGAAACGGGTCTGTCTATAACCAAGATCCCTATTCCTACCATGACACGACTGATTTATTCCATCAGCTGCCACACTGTGAGACTCAGCAGTTTTCGTTGTGAGTACTGTGGTGATTCACATTCCATTCGATTGTCAATCAGGAAACACGCTTGTCTATGGCGGGTTCCGATAACAATTATGACTACAACACATACCACTCACAGCCACATCAGCTTTACTGTTGTGAGTATTGTGGAGGTCCTCACCCTAGCTCGGATTGTCAAACAGGGAACCCATTTCCTTGTAACAATTACGACTCTTCATTTCAAGACCAACCTCCACAGTACCAAATGATTCAAGCGACTCCTCATGAAACTACGACAGCACCTTCTCTTGAAGACTCTGGAGTTATTGAAAGAACTTAAGGAGGAGTCGGCTATGTCGTCCCAAAATAATCCAAAGTCCATGGAAGCTTTGTTAGTCAAGAGCGGGCGCTAAATTAGATTCCCAGATTGCCATTGAAAACACTATTAGGGAATCAATTAGAATACAAAAAGCATTCAAATCCGGCTCGATTCCGTTTCATTCTCGATGATGATGATGATGATGTTACCCTTGATATTAGTGAAGTATGTACAGATTCATCAAGTTCATCAGCTTGAAACTCCTTCCATGAAAAACCGGGGAGAAAAGACTATGATGGAATTACTAGCAGAAGAACAAATGTTAAGTATAAAACATATGTATGCTAGTCCTTCTAAACTCCCTCGGTCTGTTGTTATCACACCCGATATTCCCACTCACTCTCTAAACATGGGGATGAGCTTTTAGCACTATTCAGAAATGGAATCGTCTAGTGTTGAGAGCCTTGTCCCAATCCCAAGAGAGTCACAGGGAATTCTCGAGCATCTGTGTGATATCCCTTTCCCTCTTGAGTGTTCTCAAGATCATTTTGAAACTTTCTCCGATCTTAGCGACGATTGTGCTTCCTTTGGAAACATCGAGTACGTTGAGGCATCACTTCCACAATCTGATGCTGATCCCCTTCTTGAGGAGTTCTCCGGTGAACTCACTCACATCACTCCACTTTCATCGGAAAGTGACGATGATCTCTTTGATTTCGAAGCCGATCTTGGAGAAACCAGAAATCTCCTATATAATGATCATCCACTCATTTCTTATCCCATTTCCGACTCTTCCATTCCTTCTCTCACTCCAGATGAGGAAGATGACAACTTTTGGAAGGAGGTCGATGATTTTCTTAGTGACGAGTCAATTCCAACAGGAATTGACAATACTACTTTGATTAGGAGGAGACATCCTTTTCTTGAAAATCTGTTGATTGAAGAATCGTTTCAGCTCTCCCTCCGGTAATTTTGTTACCAATCACCATAAAAGCTTCAAGTTTAAGCTTAAAAATGTCAAAAATGGTGATTTGCTTCTTTCTGATGAGGAATGGACATGCATTGTGATGCACATATTTATTCCATTCTTCACTAATGGTGTGGTTGCTCTTTCCCTTTTCTCCTTCGGGAATGAGGACACTATTTTTGATCCCGGCATTTTCAATTATCATTTTTGAGCCGGTTCTATATATATCTCGTCGGTGTGGAACTTTCAAGTGCTTCAATGTTTATCCAAACATCTTGAATGAAAGTCCGATGGAGATTGTTTCTTCCACTTGCTTCCCCATGAACCAATGAATTCGGGGTCGAGTCAAGCTAGCGACTCGGTAACCAAAAACAGTAGCACACACCATATGGGTTTTCACCCATATTTCTGACTTCTTTCTATTTTCTACCACCCTAGTGTGGGGGGGTTGCCCCACATGTTGTGTATATATGCAAGTTTTTTTTTTTAAAAAAAAAATCTTTATAAATAATGGCCGTAGTATTTCCCTTTTACGTTCTATGTTTCGGCATAACCGGTACTTTGAATATTGAGGGCAATATTCATTTCTAAGTGTGGGGGGAAATTCTCACGAATTTCATATATTATCTACCCAATTCTCCGTTTGGCCAAAATTTTTTTGGAGTAAGTGTTTTACACTTTCTCATTTGGTTATCGATCCGCCATGTCGTAAGACAAAAGGATTGGCTAATCCTAGAGCAAACGGCTCTTGGTAAAGATTTCTCAAATCCGTTTATATGGCTTGCAATTTGCCCAAAATTGTATATCATTCAGCTCACCATATCCTAAAAAGTGAAGAGTTGGCTAGCCCGCAAGGTTATGGCTTGTGGTAAAGGCAGTGGAAAAACCATAATTGGTAATCAGCTCACCAAAGATAATATTGATAATTTATCTAAGATTTGGCTAGTCCGAAGTACGGCTTCTGGTAAAGACACATCAAATCCGTTATATGGTTTATGATTTGCCAATAAATCATTTGGTTATCAGTGTACCAAAGTTCTTACTTGAACTGAAACATTTGGCTACTCCAGAAGTGATGGCTTTTGGTAAAGAGTCTTTAAAATCCATTAAAGCTTCAAATCATTGCTAGGGACTAGCAATATCTTAGTGTGGGGGATTGATGAGTGTCTAAATACTCATCATTTTTATACTGTCTAGACTACAAAATCATCTGAAAACACTCAGAAACGCATCAAAATGATAAAAATATCACAAATCAGTGTTTTATGTGTTTTTAATGCAAAAATATCAAAATCAGATGAAAAACGTATCAAATTTGCAAAAATGGCAGTTTTAGTCCCCCAAGTTTCAAAAGTTGTCAAAAACAGTCCCTGGTATATCAAAATAAAGAAAAATGTCATTTAAGGTCCATGGGATTCAAAAGTTGTTAAAATAAACCCTTCAAAGTTTAAAATTTGTAAAATTACAACTTTGGTCCCTCAAGCTTGAAAATTGTCAAAAATGGTCCTTGGAATTTGGAAATTGTCAAGTTTGGTCCTTATACTTTTGAAGATTGTCACTTGTGGTCCCTTGGAGCAGCTTTGATAAAATGGCAGCCTTGGTCCTTAAAGTTTCAGAAATTACATAATGGTCCTTGTATTATTACCTAAGCCTTTGAACCTTGAACCTTGGACCCTTGTCTAAACCAATTGGACCCTTTTGCCTTTTGACCCCCCTGCCAAGTATAATATCTGGTTAAACCACAAGTCAAAAACAAACACCCAACTTGGCGCCACTTTTTCTTCGTCTTCCCAACTGCTCCCTGAAATCACTCAAAACCATCCCTCCTCCTCACTCTCTTCTCACACCCTTGTCTCCTCCACCTCAACACAAAACAAAAACCATTTATTACCTTCACCCTCCTAAACACTCAACTCCTCCACCTGTCAAATGCCAATTTCCCGCTAAAACCAAATAAACGGCCAAGATCACTTGAAGCCATCCAATGGCCAAAAAACAGAGGTGGGATATTCTGAGGGAAGTGAGAGAAACACTTGGAGCTATAAAAGAAGAAAAGAGAAGCTTGAAGAGGGTAGTTTTTTTTTAGTTAGTTTTCATTAATGTCGTTTTAATTTTAAAAGTTGTAGTTAAGTAGAAATCCTGTAATCTTTTGTTAATTTGTATCAAATTCAAGTAATGTTCTCAGTTTAATCTAATTTTAAGTATCAATTCCAAGGTTTACTTAAGTTTCATGTTTTTATTCCACTGTTGAAAATTTCCAATACAAGGTCTTATATACAAGCTCTTATTAGCTTATTTTTAAGCTCAAACAGGCTTATATGAGCTTATGATAGCTTTCTGTAAGCTTTTATATCAGTTTCAAGCAGATTTGGTTCTTGGTCAACGAAAGTCAACAGGTGCAAAAGTGATGCAGGTTTGGTCAATGGTTAAAGCAGAGCTGGATATGGGTTGATTTAGGTCTAGTGGGTTGAAATAAATAGGTTAGAGATCCTTTGGTATTTGCTTTTCAAGCCATAGTGGCTTAGGACCACTTGTAAGTCATTTTTTTTAAGTTTCATATGCATGATCTGTCCTTGTGGCTATAACTAGTTTTAATCTCTTTAAATAGTTGTATTTATAGTATTTGAACTTGTTTGGATCAGTATCATGGGTTAACTTAGAGTTTAGATCAGTTTTGGTTCTTAATCAGTTATTAAAGGGGTGTTTGGTTTGGCTGCACTATCTGTCTTAAAGACCTGTTCAGTGATTGCTTCTTGTTGTTTCATGTGTCTTAAGCTCATTTAAGCACATTTCATTCATAGTTTGGTGCCTAACACCACAAAGTCAACATTCTACTTAAAATTGTCTTAACTGCCACTGTTGTGCTTTTTGGATTAACAAATCCTTATTTTGTGTTTAGAAGTCTATAACAAAGCTTGCATTATCTCCATTACACCTTATTACATCATTATCAGTAATAAAATTGGATTCAAAATCCATTTTGGTCAAAGTTCTTCATTCTTGACAAAAGTCAAAAGTTTAGAAAATCTGTTTTGAGCTCACATAGAAGGATTTTTCTGAAACTCACCTTTGGGTCTTATCAAGTAAGGTTTGGTATTTTAGAAACTTCAATTGGTCCTCTTTCTTATCAGTATTTTTGTTCAATTTTACCAAATTTTTACAGGCTTCAAACAGACCTCTCTTTTAGGCCAAAATGCCCTGCACCACACAAGCTCAGTTAATACTGAGATTTTCCACGTAAATTGCAGCTTGTGCATAGGGCTCAAAAGAGCTTATCATGGTCTGATTTTTGGTTTAAATACTCTCAACCAGGTCTTTTCCAAGTTCTAATTGGTAGTTTTCAGTTTGAGCTTATTTTTAAGCTTGTGCATGTGTTTCAAGTGGGTACCTAAATCTGTCTTTAGCTTATAAGTTCTTAGCATCAAATCTGTACTAGATTGTGATTCTGTGGTTTAGGTTTGTTGAGATTTGCTGCAATCTAGTTCTTTTAGCTTATTATAGTCCCTGTTTTCAGTTGGTGCTTATTGGTCCTCATTTGCTTATCAAAGTGCTTATTTCAATAAGCACTTGGTCATCAGTTGCTAATTCCTCCACATAGCACCTTGTTTTTATATTTTTCCTTTATTTCTTATATTATTTTAGAGTTTTCCTGAAATTTTCAGATTTTTCTAAGTTGTTTTGCTATTTTTCTTAATTTAAATTAGTTTTTAATCATTTTTAATTAGCTTTTAATACAAAAAATTAAGAAAAGGTTCAAAAAAATAAGTTTTCATTTTTCTTAAGTTTAGATAAATGTAAAAGTCATAAAAAGTATTTTTCCATAATTTTCTTAGTTTAAAAAGTATTTTCTAGTATTTTAATTAGTTTTAAATAGTTTTAAATTAGTAATAAATATATAAAAAGTCTAAAAAATATATTTTCAGTTTTAAAATTAGTTTTATGATATTTTAGATTTTTCTAAGTCTTAATTTTATTTTTCTAGCTTTATTTCATATTTTCTTGTATTTTAGGTAATTATTTAATAGTTTAAAATAGTTTTTATTTAATAATAATTATATAAATAGTTATAAAAATAATTTTCCTTTTCTAATAATTTTCTAATATTATTAGGTTTGTAAAAATGTATTTTTCATATTTTTAGGATTTATCTTGTGTAAGTTTCACGTTTTATTTATGCGTTTACGTTATTTTTATTTAAACGTAAGTTTTAGTTTTTAAACGTTCATCACTTTAAATATAGTGATAGCGTTTATTTAATATCTTTTATCTTTTAATCTTCTTAATTTGTATTTAAGTATTTGTTAGTTATTATCTTTTTCAGTAGTGTAATATTCAAATCCAAATCCCTTCCGATCACTATCATTAGTGATCATTCTATCGTCTGATCAAGCGTTTACACACCATTGAGTCTCCGTGGGACATAACGACCCGGGAATTCACTGTATTCTCTGGACTTCATTGCATTTGTGTCTGAGCAGTTTTAAGTCTGTTACGGTCGGCCATTCACAAGTGGCCGGCTTGTGTGATTAGACTTGACGGTTCGGCACGGATCAGGGACCAAAACTGTCAAAAGGTTAAACTCACTTTTAATAAAACACCCTCCCACCTACTTTCACTTCTCATTTATTACAAAAACCTAAAACCATCCTACGCACAAAATTCACTCAATAAATCCGTGTTTCTGATCTTCATTTTGTAAGTGGATTAATGTTTCTAACATGTTTTTGAACATTGGTTCTGATTTTCAAATGAATTCAACGGTCAAATCTCTTGTTATGAGTGATTTTGTGTTCTTAACTACGCGTAAGAACACATGATCATGTGTTATGTGTTTATGGTTAAAAGGAATGTGTCAAAATGTTTTAACAACATCTATGATATAGTTTCTAAGCTCAAAACAAACCCAGTTACACGAATTAATGATTTTTGAATATTTGGGTTTATGAGTCTAATTGGGTATTTCTAAATGTGAAGTGTTTTGGTCAAAAAGATTGTTGGGTTATGCTCTTGTGTTATTGAATTGATGATTTTCAAGGTCTATAACCACCCGAAACACAATTGGTTAACAATTTGAAATTAGGGTTTAAGGTTCTTGAGATTGGGTATTTTTGATTCAGTGCAAATTAAGTGTTAAAACTTGGTCATTATGCTCTCACAACATCTATGATATACCAGAAAAACTTTGGTGCATAATCCATGGCTAGATCTCATACGCGTAGATTTAGGGTTTAGACTACGCGTATGTAGTTCTATAACGTGTAACATCTGTTCTTGCCATGATCTGTTGTTAAAATGAATCTATGTGTTAATAATGATGATGTGATGGTTTTATTTCAGGCTTGTTACTTGTGAAAATCAGAATCAAGGTCATTTGCACTCTACGCATAAGGATTACCCTACGCGTAGTCATGTTACGCGTAAGAATAATTCTACGCATAACAGCTACGTAAGGTTCTACAATGGACTACGCGTATCCGTGAAGGATATGCGTAAACAAGTGACGTCTATGCATAAGGTCAACTCTTACGAGTAGCCTTACGCGTAAGGTTAATATATGCCTACGCATAAGCTCTACGCATAAGGTCTCCTTTTCCTACGCGTAACACTTCTTACGCGTAAGTTAGGATTCTACGCGTAAGTCTACGCCTAAGCATATATCATTCCTGTCTACGCATAACTGTGCCAAAACTACGCTTTAACCCGGATTGACCTTCATGATGAATTGTTACTTGTTCAAACTTGTAAGTAAACTAATCATATCATCACGAATCCTAAAATGTCACTAATAAACTTAAATCATTTGATATGTTGTGAACAATAAGTGATAAAATAAACTTTAAAACTTAAAGTTAACTAACTCATGAAACATTTCACGACATCATTGAACTATTGAACATACAAGTGACTTAGGACTCGTAACAATCATTGACACTGTACATTCAATAACAAGACAATAAGACCTTCGTTGACTAACATTATGTCTTTCGATATGTTGGTTCTTTTGGCTAATGTTATTTCAGATCACGACATGGTTGAACAAATGAATATGGATGCACCTGAAGTTCTCTCCATTGCTGATATATATCCTCATGGCTATCCAATGAAGATAGGAAAGAATAATCTCCGTGTTGACTTTGACACCCTCACTTGCTCTGAATCTTCGTGTTCAATTGCTATTGACATTAGAGGACTCATCCGTATCGAACATGCTTTCACACTCTGCAACTGTTCACGAGATCTACATCCAACAGTTCGGAACACTATGGAAAGGGTCAAAGGACAAACGCTGTGACGGTGACTCGAATCACAAACAAGTCACCATTACACCGGACTTACGGGCCGTTCTCCTAATTCCGATGTCGATCCAACCAAACTATATGCCACACTGCCTGAAGAGCTCACTCTCCAATTCTTAATCAATATCGGTTATGACGAGGCTACAGGAATAATCACCAAGCATTCTCACGTAGAGCTTAAGAGTATTCCTCAACCTTGGAGAACTCTCTACATGATTATCACCAAGTCTGTTTCGGTCGTGACTGCTATGAGCACCCTAAGCTCATGGAACTGCAAATATTCTGGGCATTGGTCAACAAGAAACACATCGCTATCGAAGCTCCGATTTGGGATGACATGATGTCATTTCTCAACAAACTTGGCTCAAAGATTCCCTACATCGGATATACTAAATTGTTGATCCAGAGAGCACTTGGACTTCATCCCGACATTCCCAAGAGGCTCAATGACCCCGACAATCACGACATGTTGACGGAACCCATTCTATCTGTCAGAATAAAGGAAACGACTACAAAGAAACAAGGTGTCGCCGATTTCCTTCTAACGAAGATGTCGAAAAGCTCGAAATGTACAAAAGGTATCTCGGAAGCGGTTAGACAAGGCAAAGTTGGTCATCTCGATGAAAAATCTTCCGGAACACCAGTAAAGAGAACCAAAAGAGGAAGTGCAGGAAGTACGGCAAGTACTGTGAGTCAAAGGAAGTTCCCCAAGAGGAACCCTCCCTCAAAGAGGATTGTTCCATCTAAGGAAGCTGCTCCCATCCCAATTCCCAAACCGCAAAGAAAGCTTGTGGACGAAAGCTCGATGATACTGACACGATGAAGAGATTACCTTCTCTGAATGCGCAGCGTATCCCTCCTCCGGCAGCTAAACCTACAAGTCCAATAGCTGAACATGGAAAAGGAAAGACTCTCGTACTTGGGTCTTATGATGAAAGCTCTGAAGAAGAAGAAGAGCAACTGGATCAATCCTATAGGAAGAAGTTTAAATTAGTTAGACAAATTCAAAAAGCTGAAGAATTTGCAAATGATCAAATGGGTGGCGGATCGAGTGGTGTCGTCCACTCTTCACCAGGTCCTGATGCGGTTAATCAACCCGATAAGGGATCTGAGGCCACCACTCTTGTGCAACAACAAACGCTTGTGAAGGAGTCTACCGATCTTAACTTTGAGGAACCAGAAAAGAATAAGACTGAGAAAAGAAAAGCGATGAAGAAGCTAAGGTAGACGGAAGAAAAGGCTAAATCGGACATGATGACGAAGAAGATTATGATGACTTTCTTCTCAGCAGTCCAACTCGTTCCAAGGAGGATACTTCTGCACCTCCAAAGGACCCCGAATCTCCTCATGTCCCCTCCTCATCCGATTCTTCATCTCACTCATCACCACCACCATCAAAAAGATCAACAAAATCATCATCCAAATCCGTGAAGAAACCACCTCGATCTTGGATTTCTCAAGCTCATAAACGGATTCACAAAGCTCGTCAAACAAGTCGAGAAGAAAACGTGCTCTACAAAAGCTAAATTTCTTTTTGATCACATACAGACATCTGTATGACGAGAAAGACAAGATGGAGAAAGAAAGGAATTTGTTCGAAGTTCATGAAGAGTCATCGTAAAGAGGAACTGAACGAAATGATCGAAGGTTACACTAACAAGTACCTTCAGGATATCGTTCCTGAAGTCCAAAAGGAACGGAGAAGACAAAGAAGAGATCATACCCACAAGTTTCTTCTCGACCTTTGTCCGGTGTGACTAGAGAAATATTTTCCCGACAACTCACCCCTAACATCGTAGCATTGGTTAAAAATACAATGGCCAAAGAAGCCGATCTCTCTGAATCTGAGTTAATCGCTCAACTTGTGATACAAATGTCAAAGCGATCTGGAACGCGTTTACCGGATGAAGCTAAATTTTTCGAAAATCTACTTGATTTTCAACTCAGATCATCATGCAAGGAGTCAGCCGATCAACCCAAACGACCAAGAGATGATGATGATAAGGATAAGAATTCGCACCTAAACGCGTCGAAGCGATCGGTAAATCTACCTCTATGCCACCTCCTCCACAACGAACTTCTTCTCAACAAAAGTCTCCTCCACCTCGGTCTTCTCTTGATAAACCTTGGGGCGATTCCGAGTTAACACCCCGACTCATAAAACGGTGATTACTTTGAGTATACGGGTGGGGACGATGAAGAGGTCCTTGAGCCCCGACAACAACCCACCTCACCCAAACAAGTTGAAACCAAGTATCATCATCAAGGCCTTCCAAAAGAAGAAGCGGACAACTCAGCCTGGAGTCGTCTCATGGCTAGATGACGATAAAACCGAAGAGTTTGAATGGTTCTCCACACTTGTCAATCAAACTCCCTACCCCGATGAAGGTCAAGAATTGGTAGACGGTTCTACATTGGAGCACGCAAAACTTTTGCAAGAAAAGTTCCATGTGAAGAAAATGACGAAATCTGAGTTGAAGCGAATCAAGAATGAAGCATTCCGACTTCTTAAAGACAGCCCTCGAGGTCGAATATCATCTTGAGAACATCGCTCGAGCTATGTCTAACGACATGGATTGGCTCAATCCCGAAGCAAACATTGACTTCACACAAAGGGACAACCCTCCATACTACACCGATTGGACCAAACCCCTACCGACCATTGGCCAAACAGACGAACCACGGATTCCCTTCTGATACTTCTTTAACAGAGACCTGGATTTTCTCTTACACGGTAGCGATGGTTCGCGAAAATACGCTACCTTATTGACTCTTCCATTCCAGTGACTATTTACTCAAACTGCATAGCTATCGAGGAACGTGCAAATCACTTGTTTTCCGACAACGTGCAAGCATACGACCAAGATGCATTGTATGGGATTCATCATTGGCATGAATGCCGAAGAATCTACTACGAAGTTTGTTCAAGTCTCAACATGCGGTGTATAGTTCTAAGGACATCGTGGCCATCAAACACATTGATCTCAAGTCTAAGTGGGACTACACATTCTTAAAGAATATCATAGTCAAACGACAAGATGAACAGGACTATGGATTCTCCGAGGGTGACTTTGAGAACTTGTCCCTCAACGACATCGAAGACATGTACCTTGCCAAAGTACATGGTCGTATGAGACAATTCTCGAGTGAAGTTCAACGTGAATTTATCAAGTCAGTTCTCATCTTCATTAGACGCGTCGTGATCAAAGAACGTGTTGAAGATATCCGGATGGTGTTGAATCTTATCGACGCGTGTCAACCTCACTCCTCCAACGCTTACTCTTCCCGATCTCAATCGGCTACCTCAATATACGCTCATCAGCAAACCTTTCGGAGTTGTTTACCACAGTGAACTTCAAAGAAAATGCTTAATGGCGTGTAGTGATCTTCGAAATTCGGGATCATACTTTGAAGTTTGGTTAGGGGCGGATTAGCGTACATGGTTGAAGGATATACGCTGAAAGTTGGGTCTCGTATTTGGAATTCTCGTGAAAGGAGGGATGTGAGAAGGATCATCACCATGATTGATGAACGGTTGTTCGAAGGGATCGATTCGAGAAGATTGGAGAGCTATGTTGGTGGTCGACCCGGGAGAAACATCACCGGCTTTCAACGCCTGCGCGCACTCACGGGAATATCACTGCACTTCCTGGTACCCCTTGAATTGTTTCCTTCATAATTTTGGATGTATGATTATATATGTCAATGGCTTGTGCACACATAACAGTGTACAACCCGTAATGGTCAAGAAAGGACCCTGTGGTACGCCTCAGTGCCACAATCCTTATAAAAGGAGCAAAAGCTTCTTATTTTTGAGTAAAACCTATCAAACCTTTCTATTTTCAAGGTTTTGCTCAAAAGAACAAGTACTTTCCCTTATGATTTTCAAAACCTCAACCGTTTATATCACTCGTTGAGGGGAGTACTTGATTCAAAACTTTGTTCAAAATTGTTCTCAGTGGTCGTCTTCCCCAAGAACACTCGAAATGGTCATATTTATTCTCAAACGTTTCAAAAATAACACTTTAATATGCCATTTTTGAAGGGGAGAAAATTATGTGATAAGAAATATGTTGTACAAAATGCAAATGAATCTGTGTACCTCAGAATTAACCAACGAATTGACGGTACTAAACTGTTAGTAACTCGAAAAGACTTGTCTGGGACGGGTAATAATTTCAAGCTAGTTCGCTAGTGATGTAAACGTGTCTCGCAAAGGACTTGTGTGAGTAGAATGTACCATTCGAGAAACTTTTGATAGACATGAACTCCGACGGGTTTGACAACCTTCCAAGGTTTGTCTACACCTTCAAGGTAGTTATTAGAGCTAGTTGTCACCTAAAAGCTGACAATGTAACTCTTTAAACTATGCAACGTAACCGTGTCTCGCGGGGGATTGTCTATCTTCGATTGGATCAATTCAAAAGTGCGCGCTCTTTCCTCACTGTGCATTTAACCATTAAAACTATTAAGCACATGTGGAGAGGGAGTATTTATGCAAAACATCATCTCTCACAATGGTTCAAACATGTTTTTCATTAACAAACCCTTTGAGAGATATTTTATCATACAATGGTTTTAATGGCAAACATAGGTTAGTCATGGAGTTATAAGGTGACTAAGGTTAGGAATAACCGTCCTATGATCCGCCAGAGCGGAGGGATCTACCCAAGGACACTACCATTAGTTAGTGTTAGAAGTCCTTAGGAATGATTATAAAAAGGAGAAAATGAGAATCGGAGAAAGAAGGAGTTGAAGAATCAAAAAGAAATGTAAAGTAAAGGGTGAAAAGAAATAGCCCTCCAGATTATTCAACTTAGGGCAGATAACGGGTTCAATTCATATGCTACTGGTTGTCACTTAGTGACGCCGGTATTGAAGATGAAAAGTCGTCATGGACCCAGTGACGCATGCACTAAACCTTCTTATCCACTCAAGTTTCTCTCAACTGAAGCTTGTTTCATTCTCACAGGGAACCCTACGTAAACTATTGGCTTTCTCCTAGAGATTGCCGGTATTGAAGAAGGAGACCCTCTCCCTAGTCTCTTCGGGGAAAACCAAAACGCACTATTGAGTCTAGAGCCACGAGATTCATCAAAAGATCTCTTAGGAACACTTGACATTTAATCACTTGATGATCAACTAATAAGATCATCGGTGGTTCATATCGAGTCCTTCACAGATCTTAGCAATCTGTCGAGAACATTTATGAGAGGTTCACATCTGTGATCCTCGGTGATTGAATGGAAACTCCTGCCAGGGTCAACATCAAACGCCTGTCAGGTCATTTCGGTAACTCCCGTAGATTACGCGGAGTGTGTCTCAAACGGTCTGATTGTGAGGTGATGCTTCGGTGTACCTCGTGACTTATCCGAATGTAGATGTACTTCGGTACATCGCGTTATCTCACTTGTGGGACTCCAGTTCGAAGGCGGCCTTTGTAAGAATTAGAGTTGTGTCCTCACACTATCTTTGTTGACGCTCTCGAAGTTCAAACTTGTAAGTGCCGGAAACCGCTTATTACTAACCGTTTGAAATGTTTTCTTCTTATGGAAGCTCAGGAGCGGGATGATCGTCTTGATTCTTCTTATGCTCACGCCAACATCATCACTAATGGAAGTTCTATCTCAATGCAACACAACGGTCGAATGATTCTTCGTCAAACCAAAGAATCTACAAAGTCAAAGACTTAAAGAACTTCATCAGTATTGATTTCCAACGTCAAAGAGCGTGTGAGCATGTTTAAGAATGACGTGGAGGCTGGAGCGGCGAAGGCACTGAGGCAATCGATGCGCACAACAACATACTATCACTTTCACCACAAAGAACAAAGTTAAAGATGACGTCAAAGCATAACCGTTCAAAGATAACTATCTCTCTACACTCGGGAGATTGTTCGAATCAAGGCAATTCTTCTCACAAGAAAGAAGAATGTCGAAGACGCCACCGCTACTATTACATCAACACCTTCACCGTTTACATTCATATATACTTGAGGGGAGATTGTTGGAATCACTCCTAAACAGTATTTCAAGTATTTATATTTCATATGTAATAGGTAGCTTTATTATGGCCTTTATGTTTGTTTAAGGTCAAGCTTATGTAGAAGGCCCATAAGCTTAGGCCCAAGCCCAATAAGGAATAGGGAAGGAGAGGGAGTGTCGCCCTAGCTCCTTGCCTATATAAACCATGTAATAACCTTCATTTGAAGGTTGGTTGTTCAAGTTCGTTTCTTTCACATATGCCTCACGCCTAAACCGTATACTATATTGTGTGTGTGTGTGTGTTTGATACTTGTTCAATCGCCTCATCTCCTTTCTCTATAACTTGTGTTGTAAAACTAGTGACCTAACAATTTTTGTTTTAAGTTAATGGTTGGGTTTGTCGCTGATGCAGTTAAGATGTTTGCCTCTGAACCTCGACCTGCAGGTTTGTTTTTTGTATTATGTTTGTTTTTTTTGTTTTTTTGTTTTTTGTGTTTGTTATGCTATTTGGGTACTGTTTGTTGTCGAAGATAATTTTTTTACGTTGTTTTTGTTTGTGTTGATTGTGTTTGTCACTTTAGGTGTTTTATCAACCGATGGATGTTTTGTGTATACTTCATTTGTCGTTGAGTATAGTGGTTGCATTGAGAAGTGAGGATATCTGGTTTGTTTGTTTTTTGTTTGTTTTTTTTTTAGTATTTTTTTTAATTTTTTTATTTCATGTGTTATTTTGTCTTTGCATTTATAGTGGTATGTTGTTTTTTAATATCGGTTTTAGAACATGCCAAAGTCATTTCATAATCATCAGATGAAAGTGGGTCACCGCGAAGGGTGGGTAAAGGCAGGTGGTTGTTCGTTTTATATGGTGATTAAAATTCATTCCGATAAACGTCGGAAATATAACAGAAATACCAGAGTTTTCTTTGTAGGAGATTGGGATAGAGTGAAGGACGTTCTGGATTTGAAGATTGGTGATGGTATGCTCTTTAATCTTGTCTATGGTGAGATAGGTGGTGATGGTAGTTTCTGTTTTGACGTATGTAAGGAAATTTAAGTTGTTGTATATGCAGGAAGTGTAGGTTGTATTTTGTGTTTTGGTCTTTTGTAAACGTCGTAAGAAGGTTGTAGGAATTCTGTTAGTTATGTAGTAGTTTGTGTATAATGTCTTATCATATGTAAGTTGTATGTAAATAGTTTTTTTCCTTTGTTTCCTGTGTGGAGTTTATATCATATGTAAGTTGTATGTAAGTAGTAGTGTTTATTTGTTTTTTGGATGTAGTAAATATTATTTATGATATAATTTTGTTGTGTTTTGTTATGATATTTTTGGTTGTGTGATTGTATTTGTCGGTATGTATCACTTTTTGTATTTTGTGGATTAGCTGAGACAGTTTCATTGTGTTTTCAAGTAATTAAGTTTTGGAGTTGGATTTGAATCACATATGCCAGTTGTTCTTATATTAGGTTCAATATACCTCGTGTGCATGATCAGTTTGTCACTTATGGTTGATAGGAAAGTATATTACGTTTAATTTTTTGTGTGCAGTATTTGTGATTTTTGTTTATCTGCCGCATTTGGTTTTGGTAAGTTCTTTCTCCAAGATATATGTGAATCAGATAGTGTGTATATAATAATTTATTCTAAAAATAAAGGCTGCACTAAATTACAACTCCTTTCAATCTTAAAAATGCTTCATTTGCCTTTTGATTTATTCTAGTGGTTTGTTTGTTTAGTTAATCATGATTGCTTATTTCTTTGCAACGTCTTAAGAAGTCACCTGTGAATTTAGTTTTTGTATAATGTGATGGGTATTTGTCATTCGCGCAAGATGTGGTTGAATATGTTTAGTGATGTTTTGGTTGTTTTATTGAGTGAGTGTTGATAGATATCTTGTCATGTGTTTTTAAGTTTAGTTTGTTTTGGTTTTATAGTAGTAGCGCAAGGGTGGTTTGTTTGTTGTTTTCGGTTCAAGAGAAACTACACCCACGTAGGGTGTGAGGTGTTGAGTCACTTGCAGCCGAGATATAAACTCCGCGAGGGTGTTGTGTACACTTTGACCCCAAGTCACATTTTTTGTTTTACTAAACGACACCACCCATCGAGTGTCATCCAACCCAACCTCGGTGTGGCTTAGTTGGTGCCTCGTCTAGCCTTCTCATTGGTGTTGTGCTTGCCTAGCATGGAAACCAAATTAATCAACCATTTGATCATTACTTGCGCATGAAAGAAAACTTGTTAAGTACAAAACATTGATATGCAAAATACATACAACTAGGTGGTTCGTTAGTCTAAGCTGGACCAAAGCCCATGTGACTTTAGTATGTGTTTGTTTGATATATACTTGGGCCGAATCCCATATGAGTCCAAGGGAGTGGGGAACGTGTACTTAACAATAGATTCAAACCATCTTGCAACAATTTTTCCCGACACACTCCAAGTATTTAATTTGTCTCGTGTAAATATAATTGGTCACCCTTTTAAAAATAACGCATCATATCGTCAGGGACAAATAAAACTTATTATTAGAAAAAGGCTAATAGAGTTATTGTTGTTTGTTTTTTTGCATTATATATTTGAAAATTTTTTTGTAACCATTCTTTGATTGTGTTTGATGTGTATTCAAACGGACATGGTGATATCGGTTACGTTTTTTAAATAAAGACGTTTTTTTTGCGTAAACTGATATGATATTTTTGAGATTTGTCCATATTTTGCAATTAAGTGAACTTGCGATTTAATTTAACATTTTTTTTTATATACTTAAATGTATATTTTTGATATAGTATTTGAATTGTTGTGGAAGTATGTTGTTGAAAATATGATATAAAATGTTACAATTTTTTTCATATGTTGTGTTTTACATAAGACTGTTGTTGAATTTAATATTAATTATTTTTTTAAAATGTTTTAATGTTCACTAATTTTCAGTGTACATAATTTATTTAAATTACAGAATGTTTTTTCACAAACACATTATATAAAGATACCGTTGTTTTGTACTTTTATTTTTCCGTTTATAATATTTTAGCTTATAGTATGTGTTGATTTGTTACTTTTGTTAATTATTTGGAAGGTTGAATTTGTAAATTATTTATTGTTTGTAAAAAGTTATGACTGATTTTACAGTTAATTAAAATAGAGTTAGGTGACGTTGATGAAAAATAAACGTAAGTTTGAAATAGTTTGGTTTTTTTTTATTAAGATTTAAAAAAAACACTCTTTATGATGGGGAGATGTTTTTATGTTTAGTTGACCCCATATTAATACCACTTTTGTTATCAAGACATGCAAGAAAAGAGTGAGTAGTTGTAGCAATGTATCACAATCACACACACCAACTATAATTATTCATTTTAATTGGTTTATTACATTCTACCAAACACACACACACACACACTCATTTTATCAACGCGACTCAGCCAATACATTGGAGGATATCGTGATTCTTGATCGGTATATTTCTCCGACTTTTGTAATTTTAATGTAATAATGTTGATCGATGTTTTGATTAGATTTATTTGTTGATCGATGTTTTTTAATAATGTATAGCTGTTTTTTTTTTGAAGTTTGTTTATATATTTTTGTTGTTGTGTTTTCTTTTGCTTGATTGTTGGTTGTGTTAATAATGTTGTTAATTTTTAATTTTTTGTTATGTTTGTTTGTGCACACCAAGTGTTTGTGTTAATTATATGGTTAAGTTTTATGTTTATGTGTTTATTTGAAGTTAGTAGAAGTAAAGTTGAATCATGTATTGATGTGAAATTCATTTAGTTAAGCTGTAGAACTGTTTTGTTTTAGCAGATTTTTTGGTTTTTTTTAGTTTGTAAAAATGTATTGACTTTTTTTTTAAGTTTATAAAGTTGTCGTATGGTTTTTTTTGGTTTAAGATGTTTTGGGCTGCGTTGTGTGTGTTTAGGTAAACATTGTTATGATTGGGTGTGTACGTTGTTTTGTTGTTTTGTTGTTATGTTGTATAGTGGTTGGTCATTGTTGCAGTTATGTTTTTGTGTGTGTTATTTTTTTTTTGTATACACGTTGATACAGTGGGTCATTTGTCAAACCGGTTAAGAAAGATATGATAGTTTGTTTTTTAATTAGTTTTAAGTGTATGGCGTTACTTGTAATAATGTTTGTCATGGGTCAAAATGGGGCAAAAAATACCTTTTTTTTTTAAAATGGTGCGTCACGTGTAATTTTGGTGTAAAATATGGTTGTTTTGATGCTAAATTAGCATTTATCTCTTGTCATTTTGACTCTTTAGATAATTTTTGAAATTACTTGTAATAATGTGTTTCATGGGTCAAATTGGGCAAGAAAGTCCTTTTGTTTTGAAAATGGTGCGTCACATGTCATTTTGGTCTAAAAGAGTTTGGTTGCTTTTTTTTTTGTGATAGTTTTTGTTTCCCATTATGGCTTATGTTTGGCAATGCATTCTGCACTTTGTTAAGACATTGGTAGTTTTATGTTTTTGTGTTTTTTTTAAAATGAGTGGAAAGTTTGTTTATGTTTTTTTTGTAGTTGTTTATGCACCCTGGTTTGTGTATAGTCAGTATATTTTGTAATTAGGAGTTCTTTTGTTTTCTTATTTTGTTATTCCATTTTGCGATAATACATTATGTTCTATGCTTTATTTTTATTTTTTTGTCCCAATCCAGTAGTTGTTGACATTCTATATTTTTTTAATAGTGTATACGTTAGTGTAAAATTGTTCTTCTTGGTTATGAAAACACACTTACAAATTGAGTTATTTGCAGGGCAATGGCAACTGACTTTGTAATGCCGATGAATGTAAACACATTTCCAGTCTTGCAGGTATGTTTTCTGAGTAATTAGTTTATCGACGCGTGCAATTGATTATATGCAGAGCGTATGTTTTACAATTTATCTATGTTTGCGTAGGAACTACCTGATATTTATAAGCAAGAGTGTTTCCATGAGAATAGGGATTTGTACCTGACAAGTTCACGTAGGTATAGGTTCAAAGTTCGGATTGTTAAGAAAAAGAATGGACAGATTTGGTTAGTTGGTGACAAGTCGTCACAGTTTGCTACTGAGAACTTTGATTTGAATGTCAAAGTTCTACATTTTGTGGAGGAAGGTGAAGACTCCTTTTATGTTACCGGTTATTATGAAGATGGGACTGAAGTTGGTGGTTACAATGGTATAGTTGGAAGGTTTATGAGATGCATGACTCGTGTTTTACCGTATCCAAACATTGCACAGGTATCAAATTTTAATTATATTTTATTAACCCATTTGATGTGTTGTATGTGGATATATAATTCATGTTTTTTTTCTGCATTTATTTATGTTTTCTTTTAATATTGTATGTAGACTATTTCTGCTGATTTCATGGCTGGGTTACCGGAGGATGCTGTGATGTTTGTTTCCGTCAATGGAGCAAACTATCTAATAAATGTAAATCGGGCTCAAGCCGAAGGATCAAATGTGGAGTTTGTTTATAGGTTGTGGGAAGATGACTGGAACACTCTTGTTCAAGATTTGGAATTGGAAGCAGGAAGGATGGTTGTTTTGACAAAAGAGACTGTTAATGAATTCAGGTTAATTGCTTTTGATAATTATGGTAGTCCAACCACAGCTGTTGATTTCCTGGGTGCGACAAGTTTGTTGAGAAACCAACGAAATTTGGACTTTTGGGAAGATAGTAAGTGAACGGAATCTGGACTTGTTTATTTATGTATATGTTTATGTTGTTGTTTTATTTGTTTTAAATTTTATAAATAAATGTAATGATGGAAAATATGTAGGAAATGTGTATGTTATATAATTTGTGTGTGTTATAGTATTGTCGTTATGTAGTTGTTTAATAAAGTATTATTTTTATTTATTATTATTTTTTTTAAGAGGATAAAAGACTGCAACATATTTGCTCCTGGCCGTTGCATAGGGATCATTTTGCTGAACAATTTGATACATTTTATGTAAGGTTTGAGATGATTGAACCGAAACAGCGACTCGTAAGTATATTTTTAAATTTTTTATTTTAATTTTTTATTATTGATGTTATTTATTTTTTGTATTGTTAGAATGTACTCATTATATTTTTGTGTGTTTTAAAATGCAGACAATTCCAGCAAATTTCTTGAAGTACCATCCGATGCATACTTACACAAAGGTGATGATGAAACACCAACATTCAAGAGGTTATGACCATAAAGATGGAAAAGCATACAGAGACTCCAAACAGGACTAACAATGTAAAAGTGTATGGTGATTGGGATTATTTTGCTGAGAGATGCGGGTTTGAATATAAGAAAATGATCAGGTTCAGGTATATGTTTAACGTTCAAGATGTATTATCTGATTCTGATATTGAGAGTGATTCAGATGTCGAATCTCAAGGTAATGAAGCATATCCAGTGTTCCATCTTTGTTAAATGAATATCAACGTATCGGTATGTTAGTAGGTTATGCAATATTTTGGTAGTCATTTGTCTTGTGCATATGAATGACGTAAGGATTAGGTAAGGGAATGGTTTGTATTAATGACTATAACTGGTAAGTTGGATGCTGTGTTTTGGTATTAGCTGTGTTATTTGTATATAGGGTATAGTCTAGTTCCGTAAATTGTAGCTTTCTAAACATGGGGCTCATAAAACAATGTGCCATGTTAATTTTGTAAACTTATTTTTAAGGTAAGTTGAAGTTGCATTTGCGTTACTTTTTAGTCTTGTTTTCTGATTTTGTATGTGTGTTTATTAACTCAGTTTCCATCTGGGTAAGTTAGTTAACATTCACCTCATTTCAATATGCTTATTTCCTTATTATGATGGTATTAGTGGTTGAATTTTTGTTTGTAGTTAGTTTCTCATGTGGGCGTTAGGTATTTTTCCTTTTCAAGTCGTTAGTTTGTTGGTTTTCCTGCTGATTAAGCGCTTGAAGTAGGTACGTTAGGTATGCAGTTTTTTTTAAGGATTGTGTTGTAGTTTTTTTTGTGTGGTTGGTTACACTTAATATTGCTGAGATTATCCTTTTTAGATACATTAGGATTGGAGAAATCATATGTGTATATGTTAGTTGATTTTTTAAGCACAATGGTAGGCTGATGTTTGAGCAGAAATTACTTCCGTCAGGTATGATTAAATGTTTTGCAGTTTATTAGTGTTGTCTGTTTTGAGTTACTTATGGTGTTTAGTTGACAGTCAGGATAATAGTAGATTTAAGTTACGATTGATTTTAGTTATTAAGTTTTTTTTCCAGCATTCATGGTTACTAGAAGGTAAAGTTAGAATTGAGTATCTTGTTTATATAAGTAGTTTAGAATGTGTAAAACTTGAAACTGAATATACATATGTTTTAAACGTATCGAATAAATTTGCATAATTAACTTTGAATTGTATATGAAAAAAAAAACACGCACTTGACAATGAAAGAAACAAAATGATGGCCATGCTGAATGATATATATGCTTAGTTTTTGCTGATAATCTGCAAGTAAAAAAAATAGTAAATAAATATAATTTTTTGATATTATTTTAAAAGATTATAAAATGTTTTCATAAAACATGAAGGAATAGTAGTTACGACTATATTAGTTGACGTTGTCATTAGATGCGAAATAAAGCTTCTTTATACACCACGTTTGTTGTTGTCGTTGTGTATTTTCCATCTTCGTCACAACACAATATTTTCAAACCCTTTTTGCTTTTAACTCTGGATACGGCGACGTAAAGTTGTCCATGTGAGAATACTGGACGTTGTAGAAATATCCCGACCTGAGTCAATGTTTGTCCTTGGCTTTTGTTAATAGTCATTGCGAAACACAACGCAACAGGAAATTGTCTCCTGTTTAATTTAAATGGAATTTTCGTATCACTGGGGCTTAGGACCATTCTTGGTATTGCGCAAATTGTACCAACATTGCCTCCTGATATTATCTTTGCTTCAATTATATTTACGCCCATTCTCAGTATCTGGAGTCTTGTTCCATTTCATAATCCAGCCGTTGCGTCAATATTTCTCATGCACATAACTGGAGCACCTATCTTAAGTTTGAGAGTATGTTGAGGGAGTCCGGCAACTTTAATGCTATTAAGAAAGTCGTCTGTGTAAAGTGACTCATTAAAATTTGTGTCGACATCGGCAATTCCAACATAATCTGAGCTTTCGTATGTTTTTTCTTGTCCTGGGATTAGCTCTAGCATTCGCTCATTTATCATATCTACAAGTGCGTGTGTTGGTGCAAGAATTGCTTTTTCTTGGAAGAAAGTTGGGTTGTAAAGGTTTGTTACTAAATCAGGATATGTTTCTTCAATAATCGAACCAATATGATCATCTGAATCTTTGATCAAAATATCTTCCGGAAGATCTATGTTTGTTTCTCCATCGTTCTTACCGCCAATTGTTCCGTTTCCAATGCTTAATATCCAATCTGCAAAATCTTGAATTTCTTTCTTCTCTGAAATATTTGAACCTGTTCCTAGCCTCATGTTTATAGTCAGCCGCATGACTTTGCAATGTTTCCACAAATATGAAGAGTTGATGGATGCGTGTACCACGTCTTGTCGGCTTCCGTTTGGAATAACAGGTAATATTTGACGAAAATCACCACCAAACAAAACTACTTTTCCGCCAAAAACCTTTTCTGAAGGTGTAGAAAGGTCAGTCCTGCAGATGTCACGAAGTGTTCTATCAAATGCTTCATAACAATGTCTATGTGTCATTGGAGCCTCGTCCCATATTATCAGCTTACATTTTCTTATTAATTCTGTGAGGTCACTATCTGCTGAAATATGACACATGGAGTCGTCGACTATATTTATCGGTATAGCAAATCTAGAATGGGCTGTTCTTCCTCCTTCCAACAATAATGCTGCAATACCACTTGATGCTACGTTTAAAACTATCTCTCCTTTGGACCGTAATGCAGCGGATAAAGTTTTGTAAAGGTATGTCTTTCCAGTACCACCATAGCCATAAACAAAAAACATTCCCCCTTTGTCAACGGTAACTGCATCTATTATTGTCTTGTATATTCCTTTTTGTTCACTTGTCAGTGTGGTGTATAGCCTTTGATGCTCTTTATGTAATGCTTTTTTGTCGTATTTCAACTCATCATATACCAATCTGTTATACGTTGCCAACGTGTACATTTCGTTTGGGTACGGCATGTTTGGTATATGTTTCAAACTTTTGTTGTTACAAAGTAGCATGTGTTCGATGTATGTAAGGCAGATGTTTTTCCTTTCTTCGTCAGAAAGTTCCAAATCTGAAAAATAGAATAATTCCTAATAATTTTTAGCACATTTCTTTAATTTAATAAATTTTTTAAAAATATTACGTAACAAAATAACTATGGGTGTATATATAGTTATAAAGTTACATACCTGGATTGTTATTCTTTACACGCTCAACTTGTAGAACATCATCAGCCAAGACATGCCATGTTTTTTCGTACACAATCTCTGGACGAGACATGCTATCTGTCATAATCAGCATCACGAAAAAAGTTCTTAAATAATTTCCTGTTCCCCAATAGCTTGCTTCGATTAACCCATCAATATATTCCTTATCATCCTCTAACAATCCACGTGCTTGACACGCGTCCTTGTATGTTGGGTATACCACGTTATCATATTTCTTAAAGTCAATCCAATCTGTTGCCCCTCTCACCTTATTTAGTAATACTCGTAGATAAAACAATTCTCCAAATGAAGGAGGCACATGATGTACACGGCCAATAGATGTACCTTTTTGTCTTGGGAGCCATATTCTATCGTCCTGTATCCATACAAAATGTGATGGAATCTCATGATAAAGAAGCTTTCTAGCGTCTTCGTTTGTCTTGTTTAACTCCATCCATGCTATGAACTTAGATTCATTAACTGACGCCTTATCCAGCGTAAAATCAAGACTTTCTGTTGCGTCAAAAATAAGCGTCTGTTCGCCTTGCAAGTGAAATGGTAACCTTTCAACAGTGGAAATCAGTAGTGTATATCAAATCCGTAAATTCTCCATGCTGCCTCACATGGAGAAAGATATCTACAATCGTAGTAATCTTTAATTTCGTCTACTTCCACGTCCTCTATAGCAGCCGTTACTCTATCTGGTCCTTTATTTATATACTTGAACAGATATTTTATAGATCCAAGCTGGTTGCACCATTCGACATTTATATGAGATTGGTATCGTCGCAACAATCCGGGGTTGTACGGTACTACATATCCATTATGCAAGTCTATGTTGCTTTTTTTGATAGTAGATCCGTCGTTTCTTCTTTTGTATATTGCGTAACCACTCTCATCAACAAATGTTTTGTCGTTAAATTGCTTTGGGAATTTCCTTGTGCACTTGTTGTTTATTGTGCAAGGACAGGTTGGGCAATCAGCGCCACATGGTCCGTGCATCATATGATCGGTCACTATTTGATAAAGTTCCGCGTCTTCATTTTTGTCCGGTATCTCACACGAAATAAACTTATCAATTTGTGCCGGTGTAATGATCTTGTCTTGTGGTTCCAAGAACAGCAATATGTGAGCATGTGGCAACCCTTTTTTTTGGAAATCGACAGTGTAGACAGCTGTTTTAAATAGACGATGTTAATAATATTATCAAATATAAAAGTTTTTTTTAACTAATATTGTTAGAAAGTTATTTTACCAAATTTGTTACCTGCTTTTAGATGTCCAAAGTAACTCTTGTCTTTGATGTCTTTCATTAGGGAGTCTAGCTTTTGTTTGAAAACTCTTGTTATTATGTCTGCTCGATCTTCCGGCTTCAAATCTTGTTTACTGACGTAGCGTGCAATCTCTGGCCATTTTGGGTTGCAAGTAAATGTTATAAAAAGGTCAGGGTATCCATATACCTTGCAAATGCTCATTGCGTCTAAATAATTTTACATCATATATCTTGGGCTGCCTGTATATGATGACGGCCATACAACCTTCTTTCCTCGGAGTTTAATAGTTGTGTCTTCCTCATCTGCTAATTGTACCAATTTGGAGTAAATCTCACTTCTTAAATCCTTCTGTTGGTTTCTAATATATGACATTCTTTCACGCTCTATCATAGTGTACGCGTCGACAATAAATTGTTGACACAATCTCCTTGCATTCAACACCATGGAAAAAATATTTGATCTGTTTTGTAAATGGTATGCAAAATACTCTCTCATCGATACTCTGGTTTTTTTGTTTGTTGGTGTTTTATCCGTGATTCCTTCGTGGTATATATCTGTCCAATATCCGTCTTGACCATAAGGAAATAACAATGGATATTGTAGTGGTAGGTATGAAGGGTGTAATTCACTTATTCTTTTTAGCCCACCTTCTTGCATGTGAAGAATTATGTCCCTGTCGTTAGTCAATGAGTCAAAATCCCCTACAATCAATGCAGCAACTTCAGAAGCGGTTGGTAGGTTATACTCTCGTCCATCACGCATTCTTCTACCAATAAGCCTTAGCTTTAGTTTTGTTTCATCATTTGATGTGACTAAGCGTTCCCCCGCCATGCGAAATTGAGCTACTAATGGATTGATTGTATCAAGCATGTCTCGTATCTCAACTGTCAGGTCGTGGTCTATTACATTGTTGGTGCTACTAACGGGTTGGTCGTTACTGTAGGAAAAATAATATGAAGATTAAAATTCCAATTGTAATGTTATTTTTGTCTCAATAAATGTAGTTTTAAAAACAGTAATGTACCATATATGAAGTTAATTTAATAAGATAATCGTACCTGACGCAGTTAATTCTGTTTTCTACTTCGTTATCAGTGTCGTAAATATAAAGTTGTGCAAAACTGGGAGGTTTCCCTTCCTCTGGTAGGAGAGTTCCCATTGTATGGTATTTTTCACCCTGTATTCTGTAACAATATGAACCATGTCCTTCGTTAACTGACGTGTCTTGTTTAGCACCCATAGACGTGAATGAGAACATCGAATTATAACGTCTGATATTGTCTTTGAAGTTTTTGCTTTTCGGATGATTTCCATTGATTAGGTTCATTAGCAAATCAGGTGGGTTATGCATTTCGTTTCCTAGCTTTACTTTCCCTCTTCCACAACAAAGCGAATATGAACCTGAAGTTGAGTGCGTGCTTCCAACCATGCTTTCAGCATGCCATAATAATGCGTCACAAGATTCACAACGGAAAACGGGATCACCATGATCATTGTAATCTGTAATACATAAATTTATATACTTTACACAACAATTAAATAAAAGGGATTAAAAATACTTTTGTTTTTATTATTAACTTTTTCAAAAAAACTTGTAATATAGATTATATATACCATTACAAATACCAACAAATGAACTGTTGGTTTCTCCATCTGTGTTGTTCATTATCTTCATTTTGATTCGGTTAGATTTTCGTCTAAAAGGTTGCACAACTGTCGATGTTGTCGTAAAATTAGAAGAGCTTGCTGTTATATCTGCAACATACAAATTTATGTTAGTAATATTGGACTCATATTTGGTTATTCATATTTATATTTGGTAAATTGACATACAGGTTTTGTTTTTGGAGTTTTTTGGACGACCGCAGCGACGAATTGCAATGTTTGTTGTTCCAGTTGATACACCTGCATTTGTGACGTATGAATTTGTTGCTTGTATTGTATTTGACTCTACTTGTGGGATATCGATATTTAGGTTGCATCCTGTACGTGTAGATGTTTCATCATTTTCTTGAGCTGTGTAAACATTAGCAAACATGTTTTATTTGTTTTTCTGTCACTCATCATATTCCTGTATATACATATGTAAAATAACTTTTGCTACACTTACGGTTTTTTCTTGGTATCTTTGGTGGCCTACCTCTCACTCTTGGTGTTAAGTCTATGTTCTCCCTTACGAAACCTTATTCAACAACAGATTAACCAGTTTACATTGTCCATTAAATGATGTATGCAACTTTTTTATTGAGTAATAAAAAAGAATGACTGAGAAATTAATATCAACATAATCTTACTTGTTCCTGAAACATAATCTGCACTTCTTTTTTTCCCTTTTGTTTCATTTGCTGAAACATTACCTGAAGTTATTTTTTGGCATTGCGTTTCAGAATTAGTTGGATATGAGTAACCTGCAGACGTAAATAATACATATATTTGTTTCAAATGAATACGTCTGTTATTGCTTAGGCTTTTAGTTTTAGCAATTTGCAGGTAAATACACAAATACAGAATATTTCATATTATATACTGATTGGTGTGTTTTGAAATTGCTTATTTCATGATGAATAACATAAGAAGTTAATGTTGTTTCTGTTTTGATACTTAAACAGATATAAATTACATATGTAGATGACTCATAAACCATTTATCTTTTTTATATAACTCAATTACGGCTGTTTAATTGTTAGTTATCTTTTAACGTTTAGGTTGATAATTCATAACAAATGTAAAATACGACTAATATGAGAAAAGGAGCCACTTTCGTTTGTAAAACTAATCTCGTTAATGATGTTTTTAACAAACAGCTTTTAGTTGATTCTGACTGACTCAACATCAATTTCTATTATGCTATGTTAACATAAGTGTTTTAGTAATTGTTATAACATCCGGTACAGTCATGGATCTGAATCGGAACCATACCATTTGTGTTTTCTTAACAATATGAGTTTCCTACTGGCTCACACACTACCTTTATTTTTAAGTTAAGTATTTAACAAACACATGTTCAAGACCAGAGTGTGGAAATCACTCAATACAATTCCAATTATGGGTGTTGCCTGTATTTAAGTATTTCCAAGTTGGTTCTGTTTTCATGTGTTGATAAAAGTCTATGCCTTAAATTCTGTCTAACTAAAGTAAATTGATACTATTCTCAAGATAATAATACAAAATTATCAGCAACCTTAACAACAGGCTTTCTAATCATATGCTACAATTCATAGTCAACTTACATTACACATTCTTAGACTGATAAACTTTTAATTAAAAAGGCCTGTTGAACATGCTTAATATATCGAATCTTATCATTCGTAAGTTCTTCTAATCCTTCTAACTGTCTATAATACAGCTTCAACAACAAAGGGAAGCACTGGACGATTGAGAACTACCATCTTTTATGTCGGTGAACTTAAGATGTTGAATTATGATATAAAAAATTGAAAAGACAATATACATATGAATGCAAGTTTAAAAAATCTTAAACTAAAACATACTTACAATGTTTCTAAGTATCAAAAACAACATACAAATGTCTACTTTTTAAAATCATATTTAAGTATAATATACTTACTCAAACTTGGGTTGATCTTAATTTTTGGTCCGCTTCGACGACGTTGTAAGTTGTTTGCCTCACCTTCCATGTTGTTGTTAACAATATTTATTGTCTTCTTATATTAAACTTTTCACTTGTAGCTGCAAAAAAGTCATACAAACACATACTTATAACTTGATTTATCAATAATTTGTATTCCAAAAATACATGCCGATTGTTTCTTCTGTATGCACCTTTGTTTTTCTGTATGCTGATTGTGTATTCTTTTTAGAATAGTCGACCCATTCATAATATATATTTTAAGTCAATATTAATTCTATAAATCTAATTATATGTACAACAATATTTGAAAAGGAAAAAGATAAAGTTTCTAATTATTATTGATAATTATCAATTGTTTTATATTTGCACTAAAGTCCAGCATATTGGAACATGGTGTATAGACTGTGAACATTACAAAAAAAAACCATAAAAGTCTGGACAACTGATAAACCACAAAGATGATAGTATTTCTTATTTAAACAAACCTGTTGGAATCCCATGCATTGGATCTCAAAACATATGGCCATCAACTTCAGGTATGTACGCCTATGGCACTCGGCAATCCTTAACAACAGAAAATAAATGAGTTAACAATATATACTATACCACATAGCTATTGATTGCAAGAGAACGTTATTAGACTAACCATAATCTGAAGTACTGATGATTACCCTTTTTTGACTATCAACACTTTTAACAGGCGAAGAGAATGAATCTACTATATCCTTTATTGGTTATAATTTTGTCATTGATGGTGACATAAAAACGTTACCCATCTAACATGCAAAACGTACAAAGAGATCACCATCAAACTAAACATTGGCAACCAAGATAAATAAGAAATAACACATTGATGGTGACATAAAAACGTTACCCATCTAACCGCTTAGTATCACCTAACTGATAAACTACCACGCCACCGTTTATGCCTTGCATCAGAAGGGTCCCATTCATGGGTTACATTGGTTTCATTGACAACAAGGTTTGTGACTTAATGTTGGGTATTGTACTAAACACGATCAAGGTTCGATTTAAATACCTTCACTACATGGAGTGTTTGGTCATCAGTTAATCATGTATGAGCGAAAGATAAGTTAAGACCTATAGATAAAACTGAGTACCTTAGGTTGGCTGATATATACAGAACTGGTTGTATACTAATCAAAGGTCTTCTTTAGCGAATTTAAAAAATATTCTGTTTTTTTAAACAATTCCCAATTAAATTATAGATATTTTTATGTATAAAGATAGACAATCTAAGATTCAAATGTATCACAAACATTTAATTAATGAATAACAAATTTATAATGAAACTTACGTAAACATAATATAAAACTTAAATTCCTAAAATTTGAAGAATTTATTGATAAAGTTAAATATAGAACATAAAACATATCGAATCATAAATAACCAAAATGCAAAGTATCTGATAATATAAAAATTAAGATGAAGGAGATGAAGTCTTGCTAAATTTTAATAGGGAGTTTTGGTGTCTTCCGTATGTGGTTTCTAGAAAGAGTTGTCACTGTCTTCATCACTTGAGGAATAATAATCTAAAGACTCGTCGTTTATAAAGCTATCGTTATTTTCTCCATCAGATACAGATCTAACACTGTACATGTCAGAATCATATAAATATTCTCCACTATCATGTGATCCCTTCATATCTGACCATGTTTCAGGGTAAATGTAATTTTGCATGTTTCCTTCTTCTTCATCTGTATATTCATCAAGGTGATTAAATTCATTTTCTTCATTTACAGATTGGTCGTAAACTTCTTCGTTATCATTCACATTGGATAATGTGTGATTGTCAATGAACTTTTGTATATTTCTTTCTTCTTCATCTGAATCTTCATCAACAATGGTAAATTTGTGGACTTTCTTAAAGGTAGTGTCTTTTTCTTTAGCTGAACGTTTAAAGATGGTAGGTTCTTCATTAAAAGTTTCCTATGTTGAAAACAATAGTAATTAAAAATACTGAATTTGTATTATTTGTATTTCTGAATGGAGATTAAAAGTTTAATTAAATTTAAACTTACTGAATCATCAATTTTGTTACTCAAATATGCATTCTTGTTTATCTTTTCAATGCTTGTTTTTTCGTTTTCATCTTTACCTGCTTCATTTAAAAACAAAAAAAAAGTTACTTTATGGTATATATTATGCAAAAATTGTTTATTAGTTAATAAAAAGTACCTGATGATTGTAGTTGATCGGGGATGTCAGTACCAAATGATATTATATTTTCACCAATCTTGTTTTCATATGTATAACCTTTTGTTATTTTACGACGTTTGGTACTTCCACAAATATCCTATAATGAAAAGATATAAGATATAATTCGTTTAACAATACTGCAAATATATATTTAATTTAACTTTTACCTGATCATCGTCTGAAGAATCAATGATGACAACATTTCTTTTTAAGTTTAAATTTTTTTTCACTTGTGTAGCATTTGTTCCTGACAAATTTTGAAAAAAACAAAACAAAACATTTGTTATGTATATGTTATTTTAAAATAGATAATATATTTAGATTTATTTACGTGATGATTGTTTAGCAACATTTCTCATGTCCTACAAAATTAACCAAAAGGATTACTTTAATAATAATAAAATTATAAATTATGTATTTTTTTTTTCTATTAAACACATACCACTTCATCATCGGACGAATCAATGGTAATAACATCTTCCTTGCATTTTTCATTCTTCATCAATTGTTTAGGATTTGATCCTGTTAATGATTACAAATATTAATCACCAAATATACATGATTAATCTAAATATTTACAATGTATATAAAAATTTATGATATATATCCATATACTAACAATCAAAAATTATATTCTTCATCAACTATTATGATATGTTATAATCTGTTTCAATTATAGTTTAAAATATCAACTCTAAACTTTAATTTTAAAGTAGTAACAAAACATTGTAAAGTACAGTTACACTTAACTTAGTTTACCTTGATAGTAACTAACAAACATAAGCAAAAAATGGTTGAATCAAAGAATACTGAACCTGGAACGTAGTTTCATGTGTTTTTAAGTTTAGGTTTGCATGTATGTATACAATATTTTACTGTTACAATATATAAACATAAACATTAAACTAAAACAGCAGATTATATTGAATAAACTATACGTACTTGTTAAACTTTATGATATGTTATAATCTGTTTCAATTATAGTTTAAAATATCAACTCTAAACTTTAATTTTAAAGTAGTAACAAAACATTGTAAAGTACAGTTACACTTAACTTAGTTTACCTTGATAGTAACTAACAAACATAAGCAAAAAATGGTTGAATCAAAGAATACTGAACCTGGAACCTAGTTTCATGTGTTTTTAAGTTTAGGTTTGCATGTATGTATACAATATTTTACTGTTACAATATATAAACATAAACATTAAACTAAAACAGCAGATTATATTGAATAAACTATACGTACTTGTTAAACTTGCATCAAATCTATCTCTATTATCATATGTTATAATCTGTTACAATTATAGTTTAAAATATGATATCTAAAGTTTAATTTTAAAGTAGTAACAAAACATTGTAAACTACAGTTACACTTAACTTAGTTTACCTTGATAGTAAGTAACAAACATAAGCAAAAAAGGTTGAATCAAAATTATTGATCCTGGAACGTACTTTCATGTGTTTTTAAGTTTAGTTTTGCATGTATGTATACAAAAGTTTATGCTAACATCATAAGCTGAAGGAACAATTATTATATCGAGGAGGTTTCGCTGAGGTCAAAACGGGTAATTCTGTTAGTGGGTCACAGGTTACCTCAAAAACAATCTTATCAGAAACATATAAACATACAGATTAAATTGAAACACCAGGTTATATTGATTAAACAATATGTACTTGTTAAACTTGCATCAAATCTATCTTTATGTTCTTTGTTTCAGTGTAAAAATTTTGATAACCAAAAGTTACTTTAACTTGAAAACATAATGCAATTTAAGCTACAAAAGCCGATGTCCATTTTTTTTTTCTTATTATCAGTTTTATAACTTATATATCGTCAATCATACTTGTCATGAATAAAACTAATAAACATAACATAAAACATAGTAGTAATATTAATGAAATTAACTATCTTTGGATACAGGTTTACCTTTGTTGACAATCATAACTGGATCGTTTTCTTGGTTGGTTTTTGAAACAATTTGAGTTTTTTTCCCTGGATGCATCTTTGTAGCCGATTTTTGTATTCCCTTAGTTTTGAGTTTTTGGTTTTCTGTTAACAATATGTCGTATATATAGCGAATTACATATTAGGTTTCAATTATAAAAAGATATAATAATTATGATTTATCCAAATATATATTAAGAAGTCATACCAAAAATAGTTTAGGATAAATTTTAAATTTTTTTAAAAAAATTTATTACTATTTATCTTTTGTATTTAATCCAATAAATTATACTAATTATTATGAGATTCATGTTTAATTTTATTTTCCTAATCAAAGTCAAACATGTAAAAATCTGGCATGCTAACAATTTTTTTTTTTCAATCTTCTTTTACCAATACTGTATAAAACTTCATATTCATTACAGAAAATCGAGAAGCTAACATAAGCTATCACATAGGTATATTTAAAAATTCGATACTCATAAATGTCTAACTGTAAACATGCATTAAAAGTGAAGTATGTTCATTAAAAGTGTTCATAAGCGTGTATACACAGGCCTGTTTAAGGTCTGTATTGAGGCATCAATTGGATTTGATATTTTTTAAAAATGGATATGTAGGTAGTTAATAGTGCTAAGATCATCTTTTTTCAATATTATTGCATTTTGGATTCCATTTAGATGCTTAATTTGTGTCTGCAATATGGATTCTCAGCACACTACATGATCCGCACATCCCAAATTCGCACAAGTGGGTTACGTTTATGATTTTAATTTGTTTAATATTAATGCAGTTAACCTAAAACTTGGCATGATTGTTGTTGGTTTGATATGCTACTTATCTAAGTTTTTAAATGATTTTTACAATAGCTTATTGATCCTTTTTTAACCTGTTTATTGATCCTATTCACAATAATCACCCATTTTATCACATCTAATAATCATGTTATAACACAGAAATGTCAATGCCATTATTTTTACATGGTTCATAAATATGTTTTACAATGTACAAATGAAGTCATTTAAATCATAGTTAGAAATTTATTGCGGAAGCACATCAATAACAATCTCCACACACTTTGGACAAATGGTAGCCATTAGGTTGTAGCATTCAGAAATTTAATATTGCTATGGAATGGGTGCTTCTCAATGTATGAAATTTCACTTCATGCTTTGCAAATACCACATCTTACATGTAAAATAATCACACATACTTGAAACTCATACCTACATACTTATATCTATAAGTTATGGTTTTCTAGGTAAGGGATGATACTACCTACTATGATGCCGTTGGTAATTCAGCTGCGTCTGGAGTACTTTCAGTTGGTCTTAATACATGTTACATGTATATTTAAGATCATTGATCATCTTCTTTTACTGAATGAATGAGTTGATGTTGTGTAATTATTTGGAATTGTCTTATGAGAACATGAGTTCTTGTTGTAGATACAACAAACATTGCATCACATTTGCGCACTTGTGTACATTGTTTAAAACTAAAACTAAGTTCATGCACATATTGACACTAAAAATAAGAAAATTGGAAACATAATTAGTTCTAAAAAACATTCTTTATATAATCTAAGTTTTTTTCGTTTGAAGTTTTATTATCCTATAACATACCCTTTCATAATCCTCATTAGAGTGTTTCATATTTGTATTCACTTATAAATATAACATAAACAAAATAATACCAAACTTGAATACCTAAAAGTTGTTTATTTTATTAATAAACTTAAGTAGAGAATGTAAAAACATATGAAATCCTAGAGAACCAAGTATTTTTTTTTAAAAACAAAAACAAACGAAAAGTTCAAATAAACTTAAATATGCATGACGAAGATGTGTAATTGTTATATTTTAAGGGTCTTGTTCCAACTTCACTGACACTAACTTCATACTTGGGTTCACATCTTCCACTTCATCTTCGGTGTCATAGTCTAATAAATCAATGAACTCAATGTCGTCTGCCTTTTCATTTACAGGTTGTTGTTGACAAGTACTTCCTATAACATTCCTTGTCACATCATCTCCTATATTCTGTATTGTTAAGGAAAAAAAATTACAAACGATAATTTATAATCGTATAAATTAAAAAATGTTTTACAAACATATTTATAATTTTTTATACTTTTTTAAAAATTAAAAATTTTTAATAAAAATTTTTACTTTTGTAAAATTAAAAAGTAAAAACAAAAAGTATTAAACCTCATTCTCTTCCAAGTGTGGACTTGCAATGCAATCTTCTTCATCCTCTAATACCTCATGAATCTCAGCTGAAGGAGTTGACAAGTCATCTTCCAAATCCTGTAATGTTTAGAGTAAAAGAGTTTAAAAAAAAATAAGCTTATTAACAAATTATTTACAAACACAAAGTAATAAACCTCATTCTCTTCCATGTCTTGACTTGCAATGTCATCTTCACAATTCTGTAATATTAATTTTAATAATAAAAACAAAATAGTCAATAGAAATACAAAAAAAATCATACATATTGTTTTTAAAAAATATTTATACAAAAGATTTAAATATTATAAACCATAAAAATACAAACATAATCTTTTTTACCTCATTATCTTCTATGTTTTGACTTGCAATGTCATCTTCTTCATCCTAATTGTATATTTGGAAAATTAAAATTTGTAAAAACAAATACAGTTTTAGACGTACGTGTTATAAAATATATATACATAATATAATGTATCATACCTCATTCTCATTCAACTCAGTGGTATACTCTTCATCTTCTTCTATTTTTTCACTTGCAATGTCATCTTCTTCATTCTGTGTTGTATATTAGAAATAAATAAATTAGTAAATAGAAATACATTTTTAAACATCCATGTTGCTTAATATTAAAAAAAAAATGTATCATACCTCATTCATCTCATTCGATTCATTGCTATAGTCTTCATCTTCTCCCTGTTTTATATTATTTTAAAAAACATTAAACTATATACAATTTTAAAAATATAGTAGTATTATAAAGAAGTTTTTTTTAAAAAATAACTTTACCTCAGAAACCAAAAAACCATTTTTGAAGTAGTTTATTGTTTCTACATCTTCAATAACCTTTTCGGCACGATAAATATGGCTATTATTATTGTGGTTAAATTCAGTATACTTAATCTTAAACAGGTATTGTTTCCCAATAATCTGATTAAGATCGTCTGGAAAGTACTCATTAGTATCCATGCCATGCTTTTCCATAATCTCCCATGCGGATAATTTGGTCATCTTAAAAACATTGTTGTCAAAAATGACAAGTTGGGCAGATCCACTATCATCAAAAATTCGAACAATAAGCTTGAACCTATAATTGTTAAATAACAAAAATTAACTTTTTTCATAAAATATAATTATTAAAAATGCAAGCATAAAAAATTCATACCGAGATACAATGGCATATGTTTCTCCATGTTTTTTACAATGCCACAATTGTTTTTTCTTTCTTGAAGAAGAAGATGCTTTCGTTGGAATAGGAGAAACCTTTGAGGTACATGCTTTGCACGCAGTATAAGCCCATCCACTTTCATATTGAATGTTGTGTAATGTTGCATACACAACACAATATGTTTCCTATATTAAAGGTTAAACTTAATGTCAAAAATATAATTATGAAAAACTAATTATACTTTTATAATACAAAAATAAAGATAAAAGTTTATTCAACTGAATGTGTTCTTACCGGTTCAATAGTACGTATCATTCCAACCATTTTCTTTAAGCAACCTTGCATGAACTCGGCAGGTGTAACAACATGATTCTCTTGATTGTGGATTCCAATTTTAAATTCACTTGCATCATTTCCATGGTGTGCTTCGTACCTTAAATATACATGACATGTAAAAAAATTAATTCAAGTGTAACTATTATTAGGATAGCATTTTTTTTATAAACCTCTTAACAATTTACTTACCTCTTTCGAAAAGAAGTTAATGGAGTAAGATCTCTGTTAATGAAAATCCTTGTTCCAAATAGAGCATTGTGAACTGCTGGCTTGTCTACATAGTTAAAAACACGTATTTAAGCATAATTAAAAATAAATAATCATAATATAATACACTTTTATGTGATATAATTTTAAAGGGAAATATACTTATTGTTCCAATACTTGATCTTTGCCAATATCATGAGAATGTCAAGATTTCCAATTTTATCAAGTTTATTAGCATAGTCATTCCACATGAGTGCATATTTGTCCCAAAAAGTACATTCAAATCTCAAAGATCTGCACAATATGATTACAATATATACTTAACATACAGTTATATTCAATTTTATATTTACTTATAACAAAATTAAGACATTGTACTTACTCAGCATCTTCAATCACAACAGTCCTTCGAACTTTTGCACAACCATATCCATTGACAGCCACAATATTACCAATGGATACAACAGTACCAACAACATCTAAAAAAAATAGTTAATTAAAATAAGTAAGACATGTGTATCTAATTTAATACTTAATCATAGATAAAATACATACCAACACATTCATGTTCATGATATTCCTTATTTGTGTCCAAAATACGTGAAAATGGCTCCTCGACAAAACCAGTAAAGTTCTCATCAATTTGTTCAATTCTCGTCACTTCAGTACCTTTATAAAAGGCTACTTTCCATTTATTAGGTAACAATGGGAGTCTTCCACTATTTTCAATAACTCCAAAATTAAAGATGATATAGCACAGTCCCTCTTGAAGAAGAGGTTCAAATTTGAACATCCATTCTTGCTTGACGTAAAGTTGAATTCTGTTTGACTGTATATTCATTATAAACAGTTATATTTTGTATTAAAAAAAAACAAATGTAAACATATTAAAAATATAAATTACCCGTTCATCTTGGAAAATACAATCCAAACTATATGGATCATGTATTTCATTAAGTTTATGTGAATGCCAAACAGATATACACCTCCCTTTAATTGACATGTTAGCAATCATAGGGTTAATATCTTTAATTGGAGTTATTGTTCTTTCCTTCATCTTTAGCCCTGTAATTAAACAAAAACATCAAGCTAAAATAATATATTTAAATCATAATGGAATTTCCATTATTTTTGGAAAAATAAACTTACCTGGTGTAGTAGTCTTTAAGTTGGATACATTGATCCGAGTATTTTGTTTCTTATGTGATTTTGATCCTGTAAAATAATAAACAAATTTTAACAAACAAATAACTACTAATCAAATTATATATATATATACAAAAAAACAACTATTAATCAAACATTCTTTTTCTAATGTAGTATCCAAAGCCCGCTTTGGTCTTTTACGACTACTTAAACCTGTTGTTATCCACAACAAACAATGTCTTACTTAAAATAAACAAATAACAACATGTATATATTTAAAAACAAAAGGATAATCTTATGAAATTTAACCTGCTTGAGAACTTCCATTAGTATTATCAACCACTCCAATGTTTCTGGGATTATGTTTAGCAATTTGCTTTACTGGTGAACTTAATCCTGTAGTTACAAACAATACATGATTAAAAATCAAATAAACTTTACAACGTATTCACAAACAATATACCCTTCAATATAAATGCAAAAAATACCTGCAGATTGTTGATGTTTACCAACTTTCGTTGATACTGAAGCTAAACCTGATAATTAATAACACAAAATGTTAACATTTTAAAATCTTTATAAAGGTAGTATTTTTTAAAACTACAAATGAGGAACTCTTTTAAAGGTTAAACATAAGCAACATATACTGTGTCAAACACCTTCAGCAATTGGATTCCTATAAACTACATACACACCCTCCAATTGCACCAAAAATAAGTTTATAACCTCAAATATAATGCTTATTAGAAGCTTATAAAAACAATGTCATGCACAAAAGTTAACTCAGATTTCAGCATGTCTTTTGAAGCCATGTAAAAAACAACCTATACACTGTCAAACGCCTTTACCAATTCAAATCCTATATATTAACTGCCCATGTTACACATAAGTGCATTGCTGCTAGAGTATTAAATAACCTTTACCACCAAAACACATAAACAGGTTTCACAAAACTTTTTAAACAAAACAAACAATAATTAAAACCATGTCCAACAACTTTAGCATTTGTAATCCTAAAAACTACACATTCAGCTTCCAGAAATATTAGCTTATAAGGTACATTAAAACTCTGATAAAAACCTTATAAAAAACATGGACTGTACATAAGTTCATTGCTGCTGCAGTGTAAAAATAAATTACCACCAACACACATAAACATGTTTGACAAACTGTTTTTAACAAAAAGAAACAATGACCCATACTATGTCCTACGAATTTAGCATATCAAATTCTGTAAACTACATATACAGCTTCCAAGCATTGTTTGTGCAGTGTTAAAATTCCATATAATTTTATCTGAACATAAATAATTAACTTTAGCATAGTTTAAACAATAGTTCATTGATGTTGAGTAACAGTTGAAGATTAAGAATGATAGTATACTGTGACATGTCCAACAACTTTAGCATTTGTAATCATTAAAACTACATATTCAGCTTCCACAAATATTAGCTTATAAGATACATTAAAAGTCTGATTAAAACCTTAAAAAAAACATAGACTGGACATAAGTGCATTGCTGCTGCAGTGTAAAAATAAATTACCACCAAAACACATAAACATGTTTGACAAAGTGTTTTTAACAAAAACAAACAATGAACCATACTATGTCCTACGAATTAAGCATATTAAATCATGTAAACTACGTATACAGATTCCAAGCATTGCTTATGTAGTGTTAAAAACAGATTTGACAAAGTGTTTTCAACCAACAAAAACAACAATCTATACTATATCCAACGACTTTAGCAATTGTAATAATATAAACTACGTATTCAACAATTGTACAGAAATACACTTTGACCTGTTAACACTGTCAAACCTATTTATAGCAATTGAAATCCTATAAAAAACCTACCCATGTTCAAATGGACACAATATAATGCTTGTTAAACTTATAAAAATACTGTAATAGACAGGAGTGCATTCATGTTACAGACTAAGACAATTCCACAACCTATACTCATTCAAACATAATATGTATATGTTACTGTTAATAATTGACATCTAAACAGAAATCTGCTATATATGCATACTAACCTAATGTGGAACCTTTTTGGATTCTGTTAGCTTTAGTATTGTATCCTGTATATTATAAAACATAACGGAGTTCAATTACATGCATATAACTAAGAGTATTCAAAAACATTCATATAACATTAATATAACATAAAAGTTTTTAAAAAACCTGTTGATGGACAAGCAACATTAGTAGCAGCTACTTTAGGATTGTTATCTTGGTTTCCTTTTCTTATTTTCTTACCTTGACTCTTGATTCCTGAATATTATAAAACATACTGAATTTTAATTACATGCATAAAATTAAAAGATTACATAATAATTTAAAAAAAAAACAAAACCTGTTGATATTTTCTTAGCTTGAGTGTTGATTCCTGAATATTATAAAACATAATGAAGTTTAGTTACATGCATAAAATTAACATAAAACATAATAATTTAAAGAAAAACTAAACCTGTTGATGACAATAGAAAAAACCTACAATTGTCTTGAACATTATTATCTTTGTTTCCTTTGGAAATTCTTGCACTTTTTCTTAACCTGTCTTGATCTTTTTAGGACTCCATCCTTGTATCTGATAAAAAAATATGATAAACTCAAACTCGACAAAAAAAAAAGGATTCTTCACCTGTAAAACAAAATAGTCGATATTCTTCACCTATTAAACTCAAAAGTTGATTATAGTTTTAGGGATAATTATGTTTAGGAATAAGATATTAGGGTGTATTTATACACAAAAAAAATACGTTAAAAATATGTATGGTATATTTATCTTTTAAGTAATATATATCATAATTTATTTTAATTTTTATCTTCAAAAAATACATACCTAAAATAAAAAATCCAGAATTTTTTTATAATCTCCTTATTTATATTGATTTGAAAGATATAAATCAAAAATCAATCTACTCTAGTGGTAAGTTATTTACAAAACACATGAATGACCCAAGTTCAACTCCAACAAATGTCTTCTTTTTAATAAAAAAATTTTAAAATTCAAAAAAAAAAAAAAACGAAATTTACAATTTATTTAAAAAAATTTGTACATATATTAATTAAAATGCC
Organism: Chrysanthemum makinoi; assembly: GCA_910596185.1. NCBI lineage: Eukaryota > Viridiplantae > Streptophyta > Magnoliopsida > Asterales > Asteraceae > Chrysanthemum > Chrysanthemum makinoi. The sequence goes on from OU343220.1 coordinate 136,451,040, forward strand.
ACATGTCATTTAAAAAAAATGCCACATAAATATATTGATGACATGGAAATATGACTTGGCATTATGGGATGCCAAGTGGCATGCCTCCTCTTTTATATATATATATATATATATATATATATATATATATATATATATATATATATATATATATATATATATATAAAATCTGGATCGATTGAGAAGGTTTTTATTTAGAGAAGATTGAGAAGGTTTTCAAAAACGATAGATTTGTAACTTTGATTCATGTTTTTCAAGCGTAAAACTCATTTTAATGTGATTAAAATTCAAAATGTGTAAAAAAAATTTTTGAATCAATGTTAAAAATCTCTCGATTTTGCGATATATGTAGAATACTGAATCATCTGTACAAATTTAATGAATCATCATCATAACTCGATTTTAACAATGATTTGTGAATCAAATTTGTGATTTACGCTGAGTTCTCGAGTTAGATCATTAAAAGAAGAGAATAGAAGAGAAATGAGAGAAGAGAAGAGAAGGGAAGTTATCTTCCTCCCAAAACCGGAGAGAAGATTTGATACCACAAAAACAACTACAACTTCCTTCCACTTCTTTCCGGTTCTCTTCCTTTCTTCCCCATAAAAAATCTCAAGAACACAAAACTTCTCAATTTCTTTCCACTTCTCTTCCTTTCTCCTGTTTATGGATCTCGAGAACACAGCGTTATAGATTTGATTCACCATAAAATGATGTTTACTTGTGAATCAAATCAAAAACATGAATCAATTTGTTCAAACAAAGATTTCTCAATCTTCTCAAAATAAAAACCTTTTCAATGGAACCGGAGCCTATATATATATATATATATATATATATATATATATATATATATATATATATATATATATATATATATATATATATATATATATATATATATATATATATATATATATATATATATATATATATTTGAGAGAAAGTGAAACAAAGGCTTATAGTCATTTCAGTCTATAACCCGTTTTTTTAGAAAGAATGAGCAATGCTTTATCTTATTTTTCCCATCTCATGCTCGATTCTAAAACAAATGTTTGTCACTTAAACGACAAATGTTTCCTTCACAAGTATTTTTCCTTCTAAAAATTCTTCTGAAAAATATTTGTTATCTAATTGAAAACTAATAAAATAACTCGGTCTCAATTTTTGAAAATCATCTGGGCTTGACATTGGTCAAAATCTCTATCTCTCAATCAATAACTTATGTCATTGATTGAGGGGGAGAATGATTTCATTTAAATCAAAAGGTTATTTTTCATACAACTAGTTCAGACTAAGGTTTATGTCATGTTTTCAAAAGATACTTAAGCATGTTTTTGGATTTTAAAGTCTCAGCTTTGATCCTTATCGGTTAAATGTTTTCATAAGCAAGTCACAATTCTCCTCAAAAGATTTCAAAATCAATTTAAATCTCCAGAGATCACAAATCTCAAATGATTTGAAAATTGTGATCGGGGTAGAATTTGTGATTTAAATTGAATTTAAACTGATAATTCGATAAATGGTTTTATAATGATTTACAAGCTCTCCTCCCCACATGTGCCAAACGATTTCAATTTTTCCATGCACATGTTGAGGGGGAGCATCTACTTCAAACCAAAAAGGATTGAAACGTGATTGATTTGTTTCAATGTGCAGACTTTCCCTAATATGTGCAAAACACTTTCAAATCTCTATGCACATATTGAGGGGGAGCAACTTCTTGAAAACCACATCCTTTCCAAAAAATTATCCTTAACAAAGTATGAAAAATACTAACTTTGATCAGGAAAGTGATGTTGATATCTTTTAGAAAATGGTAATCAAAGAAGTGAATCCTTCCTCTTGCCTCCGTGTGCCAAAACGATTTCAAATACATGATGCACATGTTGAGGGGGAGCTCTTTTTCTAAAAATATCAAAAACAATTCAGGTACAAAATGCTTTGATTATATATCACAAGTATCTGGATTGATTTTCAAATGGTTTTCAATTGATTCCAATGGCAGATGAACAATACCAAATAAACCGACCAAATTTACTTTATGTATGGAGTTATAAGGATGGTTAGGTTAGGTATTCGTTCCCACAATCCCGCCAGAACCGGAGGGATCTACCCAGGGACAATCCACTAGATAGTGTAGAGTCCTTAGGTATGATGAAAAAAAAGAGAAAAGTGAGATATGGGAAGAGTGCGGACTGAGAAAGAGCTAGAACTGGAATAAACCCAACAAGGTTCTAGTTATGAAGTCTTGGTAAGCACTGAAGAGGTTGAAGAATGAAAAAGAATTGAATGATAAAAGGGTGAAAATAAATAGCCCTCCAATTATTCAACCTTAGGGCAGAAACCGGGTTCAATACATATGCTACTGGTTGTCACTAAGGTAACACCGGTATTGAAGACAAGACGTCATAGACCCAGTGACGCACTGCACTACAACTTCCCAAGCTACTCAAGTTTCTCTTAAAAGGGACTTGTTTCATTCTCACAGGGGAACCTACATAATCTATCGACTTTCTCTTAGAGATTGTTGATATTGAAGAAGGAGACCCTCTCCCTAGTCTCCGGCATAGGAACCAAATTTGAACAATTGAGTCTAGAGCCACGAGATCATCAAATAAATCTCATTAGGACACTGTTAATGAAGACTCTCTGTTTCACACAATGTGAAAAGAGAAATTATATCTAAAGAGTCCTACGCATTATCCTTGTGGTATTGCCAGAACATCTGAGTGATATGCAAACATATTCACAATGAAGATGGAAAGCCTTCTAGATCCAACATCAAACAAGCTCTTGGTAGGTGGCATGTGAGATCTATCCAATAGATCAACCATGTGACAACTGAACAGAAACAATGGAGCGATTCAAACTTATGAATCAATCCTGGTTCAGGCTATGGATTGACGGATACCGTTGAAAAACCGGTCGTTGTGCTTAAAAATTCTTTTCTTTAGCACATCGACTGTGTATTAATGTTTCAAATATAAAAGGTGGTTATGATTGATAATTGATTTTTCTCAAAAACCCTCGTTGTATTGCAAAAACACTTTATTGAGCAGCACTCGATTGTTTTTCAAATCTCTTTTCATCAATCAGTGAATCTCAAATTCGCTGGTTCACTCACTCCGTGTTGTCTTCTTTGAGACGTTCCGGTTTGAGAACAGCTAGAGCAGCTGCGAAACCCTGTCAAGGAGATTCTTCAGAATTATACCTGATCACAGGCAGTACTTGTACTGATCAACGGGGAACCGTGGGCCGTGTACCTCAATTCAACGAAAGTGATCAAAGACACTTTCGTGCGCTTTATTGCTAACTGTTGTATACAGATACGCCCGACGTTTGCAGCTGATCAAAATGGAGAGGTCAATCCATAGCCGCATGTTCACACAACACATTCATTTCTAAAGAAATCATGATAAGTGCATCAACGACTCTGATATTTTCACTCCATGCTTCTGCTACGCTGCTGCAAATATCATGAATCAACTAAAGCTTCCACTACTCTGATGAAAAGATTTCATGATCCAGAATGTGAGCATGTCGGTCCAATAGTCACAACTTCACATAATGTCAACACCACAATGGAAGAGTCTGAGATTTATGTTTTATGATGATATCAATGCTGGCTCAAAACTCATTATCACGTGGATCAGTTAAAGACCTCCACTTGGATTAACCAAACATGCAAAAATGAAGAATCAAAGACTACGGGCTACAGAGTAAAGAACATTAACAAGAATCCAAGAACAATCTTAATATAACATCTGTTTGTATTCAATGTAATTTGAGGTGACCTCCCTTAGGGGGAGATTGTTAGGATTTAGTAAATACAATTATTAAAGTGTCGGTCACCTCAAGTATATGTAATCGTTAGAAAGCTCGTAGTCGTAGTTATTTTATGTTAGATAGTATTTAGTTAAGTAACACCGTGGAGGATGGACGGGTCTTTACCCACTGTATGCCTGATCCACAGTCCGTAGGTGGCGTTTTACGTAAGACTATAAATACCCTCTACCTCCCAAGGTAGAGGGTTGGAGCTCATAATAATACTTTTACTTTCTCTCACTAAGTTCCCAAACCTCTAACTCTTTCTCTCTCTAAAACCTCAAGATATACGCCTAGTTTTGATCATGGTTTGATGTGTTTGTGAAATCCAATATGTTACAGGTTGAGATCCTTGAGGTGCTGTTAAGGCAGGCTGAATTCCCGGTAATGCTGGTGCTTCCCTCAGTCTTTCATACCTTTTGCTGAGCATTTTCATCAGCTCCTTAACCATCGTATTCTGCTTCTTTTCAATGATAGGACCAAGTTCATCGAGTTCAGTGATCCCAAAGTCAGTAAATTTCAGGGGATCATGAACCTCGAAGTGTCTTTTATCATCCCCCCTGTAGACGTTCATTGCCAGTGGTTTAGACTTGGGGATGATTCTGACATCAATGATTTTCTCAGGCAGCCTTCTGCTTGTCATTGACCAGTTGTAGTGGTCAATTCTTTCTTGCCTGATGGCTGCAGCTCTTTTGTTCTTTTCATCCAATTTCTTTTTCATTTCAGCCATTTTAGCAGCCTGAGCATCCTTGAACTTCTGTCCAGCCTGACCCTTTTCAAGCTTCTTAGGATCAATTCCAATGTTCCCAGCTTCTTCAGCAATGACTTGTACCAGTGCTTCTTTGCTCTTTCTTTCTTCCTCAGCTAGTTTCCTCCTCCTTTCTTCCTTAGCAAGATAGGCACTTAGCTGTTGTGGAGTGAGAAGGTACTCAGTGTTACCGATCATATAGGGGATCTTCTCAGGCTCGGGTGTTTCCATTATGGCCTTTCCTTTTTCCTGGCCTGAGGAAGATGATGCTACCAAGGGCGGTGTTGTTGTCATGATTGTTGTTGTTGGTGGGACTGATGATATGGGTTTTGCTGAAACTGGTGGGATTGATGATATTGGTGTTGCAGAGACTGGTCGAGCTGGCTCCCCCTCAGTGTGAGAGGGAGTCTCTTCAGTGGTCTTCTCCCCCTCAACTGTTGCTGCAATGTCAGTGAGAGCAAGAGTTGCCTCGGATACTGGGGGAGTTGGTGCTGCTTGACCTTTGAAGGCTTGGTAGATTTCCGTGACCATAGCCTTAATGTCAGTTGTATCATTCTGAAGACTAGTGACTTTTTCTGCCAAATAATCCTGAGAGAGTTCCAAGGCAGTCATTCTAGGCCCAAGATTCCAAGCCATTGAAGATGATGCCTTAGCCAAAGTAGTCACCTGAGTATCCAACGAACCAGTGTTGCCTAAAGACACTGAACTAAAGACTGAAGACCCTGAACATTGGCAGACTTTAGCATGTTGATTAGTTTAGTGAGGTCTGAGGAATTCTTTAAGAAAGCCTCAGTAGCCTCCAGCACTTTGGAGTTGAGTGCTAGGTCTTCTTTGACCGAGTTCCTGATTTCATCAATCTTTGTCCCACAACCCTGAAGATGCTTTAGAAATTTAACCAGATTTTCATCCAGTCTATGTAGATGCTGGTACATGAGATCCCTGTATTCATCAGTGTTGGCATTGAAGGTGAGCACATCAGACTTTAGATCAGCATAGCTGGCAGCAGCTTCAATGTGTTGATCACATAGTGTTTACAGTAACCCCAGAATATAGCTTCTTTGAAGCTTTAGTGATCCACATAACAAGTTGCCTCTATGTCAGTGGAAGAGTATTATCAAACTTTCTGAATTCTTCAGGACAGGAAGATGCAGAAGAGTCAGAGTCATTTTCTTCAGGCTGGAAAGGCGACTCTTTAGGCTCTTGTGGATCAGGCTGATGTTCTTGTTCAGTTTGAACATCAGGGTCCACTTCTTCTCCTGCTGATAGAATTTCATCTTCACTTTCAGCTTTCTTCATCTGAGAAAAGTATTTCAGTAACCTCAGCAACCGTCAGTAAACCAGTGGTGGTGATGAGTTCCATATCAGTGGGTGGTATATTTTCCTCTGAGTCTTTATCCCCCAGTGACCCCTCAGACGCTGGTGGGCGTTTCCCAGTGCCTTCGCCGGAGTCAGGATTGGTTGTGGGTTCCGTATCGGCGGGTTGTTTCTTTCCCTCCGAGTCTTTGTCCCCCTATGGCCCCTGAGACACTGGTGGGCGTTTCCCAGTGCCTTTGGCGGAGTCAGTGGCAGTGAGATCCCTATCAGCGGGTTGTTCAGTTCCCTCTGAGTCTTTGGGATCATACAGTTGGCCCTCAGACAAAAGCTGTGATTTGCGAATGTCATCCTTGGGCAAAGTGGAAGGTGCTCCCCTACCAGCGGGTTGTATGTTTCCCTCTGGATCTTGGGGAGTAGTAGTTGGGACCAAGGGCACTGATTGTGATTTATCAGTGTCCTTCGTTGTCACCGGGGTGGATGTTGCTTGGTCTCCAGTGGGTGGCAGATCAGTCTTGGGCTTCTTTTGCCTTTTAGGCTGTGTTCCTGAAGCCTCAGGGCCCTAAGACTTGGATTTGGTCTTAGTCCCAGTCTGAGACTTCCCCTTTCTCTTTTTAGGAGCAGGGTTAGGAGACACTGAGTCCCTCTGGTTGTTTACAGCAACCATATGGGCCGTCAATTCAATATTAGTGACATGGGATGGGTCCTTTTGAAAATTTGATTGACTCAGGATGCCAGGTAAAGCACAATATTTTTGTTCCTGAGGATAATTGCAACCCAGTAACACTTGCAAAGCACAAGAGACAAACCTAGGATACGAAACGTATTTCGTCCTAGTTTTGCTTCGTAGCTTGGTTACAAGATCACTGTAAATGATCTCCCCTATGTCGACAGTGACCCCGTTCATCAAGCAATATGCCACCATCAACTGAATAGAGTTAACTTGTTCTGTGGATGAGTGGTTCCCGCCGAGAACCTGAATCACAAATGTGAACAGGATCTTCCAAGCCGCGGGAAATGAGTTCTTGGTGATAAGGGTGAGCAAACGGACCGGCCGGACCGGACCGACCGACAAAACCGACCGGACCGAACCGAAACCGACCGGACCGATGGACATTCGGTCCGGTCTCGGTCTTGGGTTTTTGCCGGATTCGGTCTCGGTCCGGTCCGGTCCAGACCACAAACCCGGAATTTAGCCTTGTTGGACCGGACCGACCGACGGACCGACCGAGACCGGACCGGACCGGACCGGCCACATTCGGTCTCGGTCTAGGCTTTTTGCCGGATTCGGTCTCGGTCCGGTCCGGTTTTTCTCGGTCCAGTCCGGTTTTCGACCGATGAGCACCCCTACTTGGTGACAGGGGTTCTGTCCAAAAAATTTGGATCAAAAACAATTTGTTTTAACCCATCCTTCATTGTGGAGGGTTCAGGATGAGCCACATAGTTTCCAGAATTATAGTCTAACCCTGTTGAAGTGCAAAAAGTTTTATAATCCAGGGTCAGTGACTTTTCCCCATTAAAAAGACTGAATCTGATGAGATACTCCCTGAATGGTCTAAGGTCATTCTCATCAGTAGAGGGTGTCGGGTCAAAGGCCACCGTTGTTGCCCAAAACTCCCTGAGGAGATTTTGGTACAGTATAGAGGGACACTGAACAAAGGTGATAACATCAAATAGTCCTGAGTTTCTAAACGTTAATTTCCCCCTTTATCATCACATTTTGAATATATTATTAGTAAAAACATCCTTATTCCTTGTTATTTCATTTCAGGACGCATTGGAAGCAAGGAAGCTGCAATTGAACGTTTTTAAGACATATTACGCCGTAACCAAGCGATGCAGTTACGACGCAACTAAAGATTACGATGACTACAGCGTAATCCTCTGATCAGGTTACGCCGTAATAACTGATAACCAAAACTACGGTGTAGCTCTCAGCTTAAGCTACGCCGTAATGATTATTTACACTGGAATTTAGCAGCTACGGCGTAACACCGAACAAAGTTTCGCCGTAACAAATGGATAAGCACTGAAGATTGAAGAAAGTTACTGCGTAACTACCTAATTAGATTACGCCGTAACTATTTTGAAGCCTATAAATAATCGATGATTTCCTCAGTATTAGATATCTCTCCTTTCCCAAACCTTCTAGGGTTTGGGGAGATCAAAACACAGAAGAAGAAGCATGGTTTAGGAGTATGAATAACGAAGTTCTCGCCTACGATTTCCGTTGTATTAGAGTTTGGATTCTTTTTATATTTTTCTAGATCTTATATTATGAATTCATGTTATTAATTAAAGTTTTCATTTATGTTATTGTTATTCTCTATAATTCTTTATAGACATTTGCTAGTCTTTTCATAGAACGCTAGCCTTAGTAGTGTTATAAGCTTGGTAATATCTAAAGGGCTGGGAGATATGACCAACTGACCCATTGATCGATAGATAGCGAAGTATGGGAGAAATTGGCCATAGTAAGACCACTCTTCGTGTGCGAATCGACCAAAGGATCACTTATCAAGTGGAGGTACTTAAGAGGTTAGGGGGAATCTAAGCTCCTAACAGCCGGGTTCCCACCGTCTAGATCTAGTAGATATGGTGCTTAATGACTGCTATTAGGTTGCCGAATGATCCCGGGTGACCTACTCATCTTGGCGAGGAACCTAAGAACCATAGGCCATGACGAATCGACCAAAGGAGTCTGGTGATAATTAACCACTATATTGAATCTTAGTATAGGGATTCAATTCATATTTGTTTTCTTTATTAAGCTTCGTTTATCTTCCTCTTTTACCTAAATTTCTGGTGTCTGTGTAAGTAGAATAATTGCACACTTATCAATTACATCAGTTTTGTCTACCCATATATTACCTATGTTTTATCTAATCATCTTAGTTCTTTTCAAGGTCACAGCTCTCTTGGGACGATACTCGGATTTACCTAAGGCTTTACTACATCTGATCGGGTACTCTGCCCGTTAGTATGTGTCTATCCTAAGTTATTCAAGTTTTATAAATATTAAAAGCAGGATGAAATAGCACATCTTTGGCGCCGCTGCCGGGGAGCAGTTAATGGAAAGATCTAAGGTATAATATTCACCTCATTAAGAGATTTGAGCACTCCCGCATGGTACGTTTTTAATCTCTCCTATTACAATATTATATAATTAGTATTCAGACGCTATTAGTTACGGCGTAACTATTTCATCTAGTCACGACGTAACCTTATTGCAATTTATCAATAAATTTTAAAATCTTTTTGACTTATTAGTTACGACGTAACCTTCCTCGGAAGTTACAACGTAACCACTATAGAATCAGATTTATGCATAAAAATATGACCTTTGACTAAAATTAATTACGGCGTAACCCTTAATGGGATTACGACGTAACCATTTTTCACCTTATCGAATTTCTAATAATATTGGTTACGTCGTAACTAACTCTTCTGATTATGCCGTAACTATTGGAACGATATAAAAACCTTTCTGAATAAAAATTAGGTTTTACACACAAATTCACCGCCCACTCCAACAATAAAAATTTTCTCTCTAAAAATTTTTCTTCGATATCGCTTCATCCAATCCATCTTCATGGCTGGTAAGACCTATCTTTACTCTTTTTGACTTATTTCTTTTGATTATTTCAATTAGGGTTTTATTTTAATATTTTAGGGATCCTGCCCATTCGAATTAATTGTTGATGTTGGAATGATAGTTTTGATAACTTCCCCATTTTATTTTGATTCGTGTCCTATTTCTACGGGTTGATTTGGGTGTTTTGGGTTTATTAAAATATGGTTTTAGGTCAAGCACAAACTTGGTGGTTTAGGCGCGGTCCCTCAGCACTTGTAGGTTAAAAATATATCGAAACTTTTCACCCTTGATAAAAATTGATGGTTCCGGCGTAATCTATTGCGTAATTGATACATCTGAGGTGCTGGGTTTCTGAGATTCTGGGGAAGTCACGGCGTAACTTGGGGCTTAGTTACGCCGTAACCTTTATATCTGCAATTACGGCGTAGCAGTTTGTCATAGCTACGCCGTAACCATTGAAATTTTATAATTACGGCGTAACTCTTATGATTAGTTATGCCGTAAAGAGTTACGCCGTAACTTGACTTCAGTAAGAACTGCACTTACTGTCTCTTATCTTATTTTCAGGTGCAAACAATCCCGCAGATTGGCCTAGATTTTTAGCACACCCCAATGCTGGTATTAGGCAACTGGGCGTGGAGGAATAGGAGAAATTAATGGAAAAAAATATCAGTCAACCCGAGGCTCTTAACTTTGAGACATTCGGTACTTTGGGAAGTGGAAGAGCTAGTAGGAGATTGAGGAAGTTTTGCAAGATCAAGTTCACATCTACTGATGGGACTTTCATATGTACTGCTTGGTTGAGGTTGTTTAGGATCACTGAACCGGTCATTCCGGAATACGTTCGTGAATTCCTTGCTAGTGTGGAATTTAAAACTGAGGTTGGTGATGATGAAGAGGATTCTATGTTTTTCCAGCTTGGAGGCATCTGGAGGAGATTGACTCTTAGGGAGTTTACTATGCGTATGGGTTTGTACACTGAGGTAGAAATGGAGACTGAGGCTTTTAAGCGGTTCTATAACACATGCTGGAGAAGAAGGGATGAGAGTCAAGACCTTGCTGCTTATTTTGACCAGATTGCTATCACAGGGGGGTATAATCCGAATAGCCCTCCATTGTATACCATGGTGAGGAGCCTCATTCGTCGACTTGTGCACCGCCTTCTTGCTTGCTCAATTCGAGCAAGGCACTCAGCCAAAGAGAAGATGACTATGGAAGACCTTTATCTAATGCAGGGAGTGGAAGGAGGGAACAACATTGATGTTCCTTATTATTTGGCTAGGTTTATGGTTGTAGGTGCTAAGGGGTTTTCTGGTAGGAGTCCTTCGCAGGTGGCACATTTAATCGGGAGATTGGCTAGGAGTTTTGATCTTATGACCGATGAAGCTTTGGCCCGAGTGACAATTGGTAAGAATACTAATTTGATTGGCCTGCCTAAACTAGTGGAGTTAGGAATTTGCATCCAGGATGTTTATGGTGCGATTCACTTAGCTGGTACTGCCCCTAGAAGGGGAAGCTAGTGGTGCAGCTGGTGATGTAGCTGATGATGCAGCTGGTGAAGCCGGTGGAGAAGCCGAGGAGCAGGTGCCCATGGGACGTAGAAGGGCACATGTGAATGTTGGGGAGAGATTGCAGATTATTGATGAGAGGCTCGAGGGAATGTCATCCCACTTCAACGAGGAAATTGAAAGCCTTGGAGTGGGTCTTTTTGGTCTTAGTAACCAGTTTGAGGGTTTTTCAGGTACATTGGATCAGGTGCAGCAGCTCCAGCAGGATTTCTTTCATTGGAGTGCAGATCGGACTAGCCAGATGCTTCAGCATATGCATTTGAACCACCCTAGGTGGGAAGGTCCGGAGTACGTGTACCAGCCCAACATTCCCGATGTCGGAGTCCAAGTAGGAGTGGCCTTCATGCAACCCGGCGCCACTCCTGGAAGCAACGCAAGCACTCCATTTGATCCATCTCAATTCCACTCCATGGATCATGATCTCCCCGGGGACGAGTGATTTCCCCTTTTGATAAAACAACTTGAAACTATTTTTAAAACTCATGTCTGTAATAACTTAACTATTTGGATGTTTGCTTGTTCTATCGTTAATTGTACCCGTCGGGTACAGAATTTTCCTGGTATGCTATGCATGTTTTTTGTTTTGTGACACAGTTACGGCGTAACCTTATGATTTAGTTACGCCGTAACCCCTGCTGGAGTAGGGAATTTTGGAAGCAACACAACTAGTGAAGGCCTATCCCTGATTCAACACACAGTAGCCAACCCATGACCCACCTTCAACCTTTAGTAAGACATCTTGAGCAACCATTCGAGAGGGGAGTTTATTTCTTTCTTGATTATTTTTCATTTCTATCTTATTTTTCCTTTTTCTTCGTACAAATGGGACTTCGTACACTTCTAGTGGGGGGATAGGAATAGAAATGAAGTGTATGATTACTTAACTTACTTGCCCTATTTTTCTAATTGGTTTTTAAAAAAAAAAAAATTTAAGCTTATTTAAAAAAAAATTGCCATATATTTTTTTAACCAAACTAGAATCGCATAAAAGTTAAGCACACCTTAACCCTTATTACCATTGGTGAGATTTAGCCTTTCCGTTTCCCCCATTTTTACCCAAATATACCATAAATTGAGTGTGCCGATAGTATTGTAAACTTTAGAACTTGGCTTTTACATCACTTCGAGACCATAGACGAGTAGTGTATCAAGTTAGCTTGGTGCATTTGGAAAAGGCAATTTGAAAAAAAGTAAATGTTTTAGGATTTCACCCCAAATAGCCTTTATGTGTTCACTTGTGTGTGTTTATCGATTAGTCGCATTGGCTTTTCGACCCCCGTGTTAACCCTATTTGTTGCACTCATCTTTTAGTGCAAGATACCCCTAGTTACACCCTTTTTGAGCCTATCCTTTCATTTCATAACCTTTATTTTCGTTACAACCTTACACCTTAGCCTACCGTGTAGTTTTACCTTTTTACCTAGAAGCCATTGTTCGCCCTAGTTTGAGGTTCAAATAAAGAAGCGTATAACATCTCGCTTAAAGATCTCTGAAGACCCCAAGTAATCACCTTGTGCTCAGCTCAAGTGGAGGGAAGTATATCATTATATCTCAAGCATATCTTAGTATATGCAAAAAACTTCTTAATATTTAGCATGATCGCTTATTAGTGCGACAATGTATTAGCACTACATGAATTGGCATTGAGAATTATCTTATCAATCACGTTCAAATGGTTGAAAGAATAATTCCATGAATAATTTTGGAGGATTCCGGAGGCATGCACTGACCATATGAAGACGAACCTTGAATTATTGGTTGGATGATGGCAACTCGGTTTTAAGCTAAAACTATTTGTTTTCTTTTTCCTTTTCACCCATTAAATATCCCATGCCTATCCTTACCCTTTTTGTCGTGAAGCGTGTGTAGGTGATGCAGCGAGCAATCTTTGATGTCTTGGCCATAGATTTGGTCATGTATCATTGATTTTGTCCACTTCGCCGTGACACGTTAGTAATGACACCACCCCCTATGCCTTTGAAACTCAACCCAACATTGCTTTTTAAATTTTGTCTTAACCTTAGCTCTAGTGGTGGACTTGTGTGTAATTGCCAAGCTTATGATAGAATACTTACTATGTCCGTGCAATTGAGTGATCACCCCGAAATTAACACTTAGAATAGGACGAGTGAGAGTGTTTTCGTTCCCATTTCATGAGGTGTTTGGCTCTTATTAATATTCTAGCATGGAATTTGAAATTGCGCATTCTTCATGAATGTGTCTTTTGCAGTCTAAACTGGTCTACTTGAGGGCAAGTAGAGTTTAAGTGGGGGGATATTTGATAACATCAAATAGTCCTGAGTTTCTAAGCGTTAATTTCCACCTTTATCATCACATTTTGAATATATTATTAGTAAAAACATCCTTATTCCTTGTTATTTCATTTCAGGACGCATTGGAAGCAAGGAAGCTGCAATTGAACGTTTTTAAGACATATTACGACGTAACCAAGCGATGCAGTTACGACGCAACTAAAGATTTCGATGACTACGGCATAATCCTCTGATCAGATTCGAGCGTAATAGCTGATAACCAAAACTACGGCGTAGCTCTCAGCTTAAGCTACGCCGTAATGATGATTTACACTGGAATTTAGCAGCTACGGCGTAACACTGAACAAAGTTACGCCGTAGCAAATGGATAAGCACTAAAGATTGAAGAAAGTTACGGCGTAACTACCTAATTAGATTACGCCATAACTATTTTGAAGGCTATAAATAATCGATGATTTCCTTTGTATTAGATATCTCTCCTTTCCCAAACCTTCTAGGGTTTGGGGAGATCAAAACACAGAAGAAGAAGCATGGTTTAGGAGTATGAATAACGAAGTTCCCGCCTACGATTTCCTTTGTATTCGAGTTTGGATTCTTTTTATATTTTTCTAGATCTTATATTATGAATTCATGTTATTAATTAAAGTTTGCATTTATGTTATTGTTATTCTCTATAATTCTTTATATACATTTGCTAGTCTTTTCATAGAACGCTAGCCTTAGTAGTGTTATAAGCTTGGTAATATCTAAAGGGCTGGGAGATATTACCAAGCGACCCCAGTTTGATAGATAGCGAAGTATAGGAGGAATTGGCCATAGTAAGACCACTCTTAGGTGTGCGAATCGACAAAAGGATCACTTATCAAGTGGAGGTACTTAAGAGGTTAAGGGGAATCTAAGCTCCTAATGGCCGGGTTCCCGCCGTCTAGATCTAGTAGATATGGTGCTTAATGACTGCTATTAGGTTGCCAAATTATCCCGGGTGACGTGCTCATCTTGGTGAGGAACCTAAGAACCATAGGCAATGACAAATCGACCAAAGGAGTCTGGTGATAATTAACCACTATATTGAATCTTAGTATAGGGATTCAATTCATATTTGTTTTCTTTATTAAGCTTCGTTTATCTTCCTCTTTTACCTAAATTTATGGTGTCTGTGTAAGTAGAATAATTGCACACCTATCAATTACATCAGTTTTGTCTACCCATATATTACCTATGTTTTATCTAATCATCTTAGTTCTTTTCAAGGTTACAGCTCTCTTGGGATGATACTCGGATTTACCTAAGGCTTTACTACATCTGGTCAGGTACTCTGCCCGTTAGTATGTGTCTATCCTAAGTTATTCAAGTTTTATAAATATTAAAAGCAGGATGAAATAGCACATGAAAAAGCCATTTTCAGTGGGCAGTTGAATAAAAACTTCATTATGTCCTTATAGGCAAGGACATTTGGGGGTATTCAACATTACTGAGATCCCCTACCCACTGAGATGCAAACTGAAGAAATTAAGTTATAGCCATTTCCATTTAAAGATTTTAGGGTTTTGAAAGAATATATGAACTAGAACAATCAAAAAGTTTTAAATCTCTTAAGTTTGTGATGAAAAAACTTTTGTAAATGTTTACAGAGAAGATTTTTTTCTGAAAATGGTTTGATGATTTTGAAGAACACACAAATTTTCTGGGTTTGAGAAAGGATTTTAACAGAGTTTTGTTACAGAAAATATTTGTGTGTGCTTTTTGATGTTTTGAAAGGGGGTATTTATAGAGTGGTGAAAAGGGTAAATATTGTATAAATGAGAATTCGTAAAGTCATTTTTAAAACGTTTTGAATCTCCTCATTTAATGCCACCACTCCACTACCCGCAGTAAAATCTCGGTTTTCAAGGAGCGATTGCATTACTTAAAAGTGCATTCTGCAGTAATAAAATATCCACAAGATATTTCATGTGAGATGAGGCATTTAATGCCAAGTGGGATGAGGTAAGGTTTTGAGAGACCCTTGACTTGGATGACAGTAAGACAAAGAGACATATATTCCTATATTAGATTGGCATGGTTACCAACCTAGGACATTTAAGTAACTGATACTTGGTGCATTTAGTTACTCATTCAATGCTTAGTGTCTAAAGTCAGGGTTCCTGAATGAGTCTTACTCATTCAGTGAGAGGGTTATTTTGGGGTTTTGTTCAGGGAGGATGAACCATTTTAGAGAAAACTTACTGAGATTGGGATTGGTTTACAGGGTGCTGACTTTCAATGTCTAGCATTCCCAATTCAACTTTCAGTCTCCTGAAGGTAGGTTCATCTAAGGGTTTGGTGGGATGAAATGAAGCTCTATGTCTCCTTTCACTATGTGGTCCCTGATGAAATGATATCTGATATCAATGTGTTTGGTTCTTTGGTGAAGGACAGGGTTGTTGGAGATTGCAATAGCACTGGTGTTATCACAGAAGATGGGCACCATTTTGTAATGGATGTCATAGTCACTGAGTTGACTTTTCATCCATAAAACATTGGCACAACACCTTGTAGCAACCACATACTCAGCTTCAGTTGAAGACATAGCCACTGATTGTTGCTTTTTAGCACTCCAACAAACCAATTTTCCTCCAAGAAATTGACAGGACCCTGAGATACTTTTTCTGTCCATGTTGCAGCCAGCATAATCAGAGTCAGAATATCCTTTGA
Source organism: Chrysanthemum makinoi (assembly GCA_910596185.1). Taxonomy (NCBI): domain Eukaryota; kingdom Viridiplantae; phylum Streptophyta; class Magnoliopsida; order Asterales; family Asteraceae; genus Chrysanthemum; species Chrysanthemum makinoi. Next base: position 136,467,057 of record OU343220.1, read on the forward strand.
GATCAAACCACGAGCACTTTGGATAGTAGAGTCCAAGGCTTGGGGTTCCTTTCAGGTACCTGAGTATTCTTTTGGCTGCAGATGAGATGGGATTCTTTGGGATTGGGTGATATCTTGCTATTAGACAGACGGAGAATTGTATGTCGGTCGAAGCGATTAGATACATCGGTGAGCCAACAATCCCTCTGAAATGGGTTTGATTGACTAATTTGCCAGTGAGATCAGGTCCAAGGTTGTTAGGAGGGACCATTGGTGTCTTCATTGAGGCACAGTCAGATATCTCATATTTCTTCAAGAGATTTCTGGTTTACTTCTCTTGACTGATGGAGATTCCTTTATCAGTTTCCCTGATTTGTAGTCCAATGAAGTATGTGAGTTCACCCATCATGCTCATTTCAAACTTCTTTGTCATAAGTTTTTCAAACTGTTTGCAAAGAGTGTAGTTTGTTGAGCCAAAGATGATGTCATCAACTTATACTTGGACTAGTATCACATCTTGTTTTGTCCTGTAGATAAACAATGTGTTGTCTATCTTTCCTCTGACAAACTTGTTTTGGATTAGGAAGGCTGAGAGAGTTTCATACCATGCCCTGGGAGCTTGTTTTAGTCCATAAAGGGCTTTGTCTAGCTTGCAGACATAGTAAGGGAATTCACTACTCTCAAAGCCAGGAGGTTGCTGAACATATACATCTTCCTTGAGTTCACCATTCAGGAATGCACTTTTTACATCCATTTGGTAAACTTTGAAGTTCATGTAGGTACCATATGCAAGGAAGATCCTGATGGCTTCCATTCTTGCAACAGGAGCAAATGTCTCATCATAGTCAATGCCTTCTTGTTGACTGTAACCTTTGGCTACAAGTCTGCCTTTGTTTTAATGACGATTGCCGTTTTCATCAGTTTTGTTTCTGAAAACCCACTTCATTCCTATGACAATGACATCCTGAGGACATTTGATCAAGGTTATGACCTTGTTTTTGTCAAACTGCTGCAGTTCTTCTTGCATGGCTGAACCCGGCTTGGGTGTTTTAGAGCCTCAGTGACACTTTTGGGTTCTATTTCTGATAGGTAATTAGCAAATAGACATTCATTTGTTGAAGCTGCAGTTAGTTTAGCAGCCATGCTTCTTGTAAGCATACCCTCAGTGGGTTCACCAATGATGTTTACAAGCTCAATGTCCTAAGATTTTGTCCACTTACTTTGTGGTCTAGGATCTGAGCTTGAAGAGGTCACTAGAAACTCAGGAGTAAGTTCAGGTGCAGGAGCCACAGAATCATTAAGATCATCTGTTGAGATGTCTTGTTTAGGTTGGGGTTCATGAATCACAGGTTCCTGAACATTTGGTTCACTGTTACCCATCCTAGCAGGGACTGATTTATCAATGAATTCACTGATAGTTGGTTGGAGAAGGTTGTGAGGTAAGACATAATATGAGATGTCAGCATCAGCTTGGTATGAGGAATTGATTTCAGTTTTATACTCATCAGGAGGATATCTTGATGAGTTATCAATTCCTATTTCCTCCACTGAGGTGTTGGTGAACCTGATGCTCTCTGAGCTCTCATCAAAGGTGACATGAAAAGTTTCCTCAACTTGTTGTCTCCTTGTTTTAAATACCATGAAGGCTTTGGAGATCAGTGAGTAACCTAGAAAGTATCCATCATCAGCTTTGGCATCAAACTTGCCTAGATGATCCTTGTGGTTATGAATAAAAACAGGACATCCAAACACATGAAAGTAACTGATATCAGGAAGTCTACATTTGAATATCTCATATGGGGTTTTGTTATGTCTTTTGACAATGATTGACCTGTTTTAGGTGTAACAGGCTGTTTTGATTGCTTCAGTCCAGAAATGTTTAGAGAGGGCTGAGCCATTTAACATAGTTCTAGCAGCCTCAATGAGAGTTCTGTTTTTCCTTTCAGCTACCCCATTTTGTTCAGGGGTGTAAGGGGATGAGAAATTTTGGGAGATTCCCTTTTCATCACAGAAATTCTCAAGCTCTTCATTTCTGAACTCAGTACCATTGTCGGTTGATTTGTTTATGATAATGTCATTCTGGCTTTCAATGTTCCTGATGAATGACATTATTGTATTAGCTGCCTGACTCTTTTTGGAAAAAAAAATATACCCAAGTGTATCTTGAAAACTCATCAACAATGACAAGTGTATACTTCTCATGCCGGATTGATCTTGGGGCGGTCCAAAGAGATCCATATGCAGGAGGTGAAGGCGACTTTGATGGAGAAATTTTGTTTGGTTTTGAATGATGCTCTTTGGTGTTTGTCTTTTTCACAGGCTAAGGATGGTTTATCTTTTACAAAAACCAGTGATGGTAAGCCAAGGACCTTGTTTTGTTTTGCCAAGTTGTTGATGTTTTTGAAATTTAAGTGTGAGAGTCTCTTGTGCCACAGCCAGTTGATAGTTTCAGTGGCTTTGGCAAAGAGACAAGTTCCAATTTGAGAGAGAGTTGACATGTCTAAGACATAAACATCATCTCTTCTAGGAGCTATCAAAACAACTTCTTTGTTGGCATTGAAAATGGTGCCTTGTTTGTCATTGAATTGCACAATGTACTTAGCATGACAGAGTTGACTGACTGATGAGATTGTATTTTAGACCATTGACATAAGCTATTCTAGAGAAAACTATTCCATTGCGATTATCTTGAACCATAACCTTTAGTGGGACATGATGAGTTATCACCAAATACTACCTTGGGTCCTGGTTCCTTTACATACTTGTGCAGATACTCCTTAACAACAGTCATGCTTCTTGAGCATCCACTATCTAGATGCCAAATAGGCTCCCTGGTGTGTCTCTGCACAAATAGTAAACTGTATTAGTTTCTCTTGCGACCCATACTAGTGGGCTTGGGCCTAAAGGTCTGTTTGAATTTGGCAATTGACTCATGGTCCGTGGTTGAGTGCATTGTGCTACCACAGGTTTTGCATTTGGAGACTAAGGATGACTCAGTAATTCTGGGTTGCTTGGAACTTCTCCTTGCTTGGATGACACTGTCATGCTGGGATGTCTCGTGAGCTGGATTTTCGCAAATATCACAGCATGTGTTCATGATACAATCATCGGGATGATGATCATTGAAGCCACAGTGTGGACAAGGAGGAAAGGGTTTTGCTCTAAACTTATGGCGATTTGGAGGTTGAAGCATACTGATGACCAACTTTGGTATAGTTTGCTTTATTGAGTGAACTTACATATTGTAAGTGATCAGAAGTTCTGTGGTCATCCTTTTTTGCAGATCATACAAAAAAGGATTTTATAGCAGTTATCAGTGGTATGACTGGTATAGTGGCATAGATCACACTTCTGTTTGGGCTTGTTGGTGGATTTTGACTTTGATGAACTAGAGGAGGCTGATTTAGTTTCCTTGATTGAATCAGGAGCTTTTTTGATGGATTCCATCTTATCAGTCAGCTTCCTCACAAGTTCGGTCGGTTCTTTGAATTTGGTCGATCGGTGGGAACTGAAGATGTGGAAGTATCAGTGGGAGTAGATTCTTGTTGGATTGGTTTTGTTGGTCTTTTCAGGATTGTTCTACCAAGTCCAGACCTTTCCTTTGGTGAATAAGGATTGAATTGCATTGGAGTAAGCTCAGAGCTCAGTGCAGCACCCTGAAGAGGTTTCAGGGGTGGAAGCGGTGCATTAGATTCTGCTTGACTTCAGAGATGTGTTCAGTACTACTGGGCACATCAGGGAGTCCAAGCATGCTCTTAAGAGCTTGACTCTCAGGCTCTAGTATTCTTCCAAAATCGAAATTTGGAAGCTTACTCTCAGGATTACCCCATTCAATCCAATCACTGGGCTTGGGAATAGTCAACACATTGGTAATCATGCCACCAGACACAAATGGTTTGGGAGACTGGTCTTTGTCGTGAGAGTCAGGGAGATGATCTTCACCTATGACTCTCTTTTTGCTACTGGGGGCTCCCACAGCATCAAAGACCCTTGGATTCTTAGCAGTCCAACTAGCAATGATATCCTTTTCTTTCTTAAGTTCATCTTGAAGAGCCTGATTTCTTTTAACTAATTCAGTGTTTTGAATTTGTAAAGTGATAGCCTCAAGCTTATTTTGTTTTAAAAGAAGCAGTTCATCCCTACACTTATTCAGTTCAAAACTTAGCTTGTTATATTTTGAAAAAAGATTTAATCGTTGCTCTTCTACAAACTTAAGGTCAACATTGATATAGTTCGTATAAGACTGCCAATCAGAGTCATCATCCATAGAAAGTAAAATATTAACCTTCTTCGTTGTGATGTTGACCCACTCTCCATTCCTGGCATGATTCTTCCCAACAGCTAGCTTGTCCTCTTCGAGAGGGCCATCGATTACCTTGACATGCACCATTTCATCATCAGATGAGGCTGGCTCTTCATCGGTCGAAGGTTTCAGCAACAAGGCCTTTGTTTTTAACCTGCACAAATTTAACATTGTTTGTTGTTTCTGAGGGACTAGCCTCAAGCAATGCAAGCTTAGCTTTAACTTTCCTGTACTTAGCTTCAAAATCTACAGTTTTGTTTTGATCAGATTTGTTTTGAAAAGTTTGATGAGACTGATAGATTTTTGGTTGAAATTTGCTAAAGCCTGAGGACTGAGTTGACCCTGATGGTTTGTAAGACGGTTCAGAAATTGTTTTTGAAAAACAGTCTTTTGCAAAATGACCTCTTTTGTGACACTTAAAGCATTCAGTGTCCTCATTTGCTTTAGCATTAGAAAAACCTTTGTTTCTTTTTATAAACCTTCGAGAGTTAGCAAGGAGTGCCCTTTCCTGAAATTCAATGTTCAGGTCATTTAGGTACTCCTCACTTGATCTCTCATCAGGCTCATCATCTGAATTTTCCTGAAAATCTTGAACCACACTGTTAGAATAAAAAGCAGTTGATATTGGTGTTGAAGTGGTAGTCAGGGACTTCTTGACTTCCTGAGACTTCTTTAAGTCAGTGTATCGTCTGTTGATGAGGTTTTCCTCATAGACAAATTTCCCATAAATTTCAGGAAGTTCAAGATTCTGGATATGATTAGCATTCCTAAGTCCCTGAGAGAAATTCAGCCACTTCTCAGGGAGACTATTGACAAAACCAACATTTATTTCATGTGTTGGACAACTTTACACCATCATTAGACAATTCATTTAAAATATTTTTGTACCGGGTGTAAGTTTGAGACAGAGTTTCTGAGTCCTTAGCCCTGAAGGTGTTATACTCAAGTTTCAGGTCCATTATCCTGTTTTCCTTGGTATCAGATGGGCCTTCATGACTGTGGACCAGGTCATCCCAGTTTTGTTTAGCTGTACTACAGCTTATAACTAACTCCATAATATCATCAGGAAGACATGATATGATGATACTTTTGAGTCTTTGGTCCTGGTTGACCACTCTCCTCTCATCCTAAGTCCATTGAGCTTCAGGTTTAGGTAAACCTTCAGCAGTTTTTGGGATAAATGGACCTTCATTTATACACTTGATATAATAAGGTTCCATCCCAATCAAATAGCAAAGCATACGCTTTTTCCATTTGTTAAATTTACCAACTTCAAGTCTAGGGGCAACAGCTGAATAAGCTCCACCCTTTTTGTCGACTAGTTGGGGTACATCAATTTCAGCCATAAGGATCCTGATTTAAAAACGTTTTAGAGCGGCTTAAAAAAAGTTTTATAATCAGCCTTGCTCTGATACCACTTGTTGTTCCCTATTCACTATCGAAAAAAACCGAGGAACCAAAAGAACCGAAGAACCGTACCGGCACCGACCAGGAATGGGACCGTATATTAGAACCATGGTACGGTTCTTGGTTCCTAAAATTCCAAATTTTTGGTTCTTGGGATGGTTCGGGTTGGAACCGTCCGGTTCCGGTACTTTCCCGAAAGAACCGACTTTTATGAAAATATGTAATTTTATAGGCTTTGTTTGAGACATTGTGTACATGCAAGTATTTGGCCTTTAAAAAAAATTGAAAAACCCTACATAAACCTAAAAACCCATAAACCTTAACCTTTAATCCATCGATTCAATTCAAATATTCAAACATCATTTATCAACATGAAAGCAAGTTTTTCTAAATTGGAATATCGAGTATGCGCATAGCCGCATATTGAACAAATTTATGTTGCTCAGTAACAACTAACAAGAAGTTGTAGTTAACTATTGGTATTTATTGTTCATTAAATGTAATGATAAAATTCGAGAAACAATTAACGATTATGGCGACTATATTGTCCCCATGTAAGTTATTGTAAGCTAGTCTCCATGATTGATATATAATATTCTCAATGAGTTTGCAATTATTTTCGTGGATAATGAGTTTGCTATATCGGATATATGTTTTTTGTTTGTTTGTAAGTCAAGTTGTGGAATATTATTGAGGTTGTCAACTTCTTTCGAAGTTCTACGAACCGAGTATCATAATTTCACATCCATCCAAACATATTTTTTTAACACTTCGGTACTCATGGGAATTATCGAAAATTCCCGTACCGGAACCGAGTACCGTACCGGAACCGAACCGAAAAACTTGGGACGGTTCTTGGTTCCACTTTTTCCTTATTTTCGGTTCTCGGTTCTTTTGGTTCCGGTTCCGGTTCGGGACGGTTCCAGTACCATGGACACCCCTAGATAATAGTGAATCAATGTCTGAAGTAAGATGTAAGCAAAACACACTGATAAATTTTCAACATAATATTCTTTATTAGAAATCAATCAAAAAGAATACATTACCCAAGTACTTGCGGAATAGTACTTGGGATTGAACTGACAAAGGGTTGGTACTCCTCACTAAGCTCAGGCTAAGTCTGAGCACAACTACTATGGAACCACTGAGCTATCTCAGGGACTGAGTTGTATTTGGAGGAGTGAAAGATGGCTTGTGTGTGTGTGTTTTACAATTCACAAGCTTAAATCTTTCACTCCATCTCTTATGCTATTTATACAAATAAGAGTTTTAACTCTATCCTAAGTGACAAACTGACATTTTGCAGAATACAAAATACTGATATATTTTGTCTCTGTTTACAAAGACTATATCAAGTAAGAGACAAGGTAGCTTTCCATAAGTCAGTGATGACACTGAGCCTAATAGTTTGCCATTCTGGGAAAGTTGACTTTGGTTGATACGGACTTCATCTTATCTGATTCGAACTTATCCCGCTCATTCTTCAGTCTACATTATATTCAGTCTTCTACTTCAGTTTGTCTTCAGTGTAAGTAGTTGGTGAGGAATTTAGGGATTCAGTGAGTTATTGTCATCACTCACTGAATCCACCATCTCCTTCTTGACTCAGTCTTCATCCTTTAAGTTCCGCTTTACTGAGTGGAGAGACTTCTTCTTCGCCTCTTACTGAGTATCCTGAAGATAGCTCACTGAGAGACTATGCACTCAATGACCTGTTAGTGTTTAATGTTCTAAACACTTAGGGTATTTTCTATTCAAATCCTAGATTTAAGGGGTTTGGGTATTTACTGAACCCAACATTATGTGCATTAAAGTGTTGTACAGTATTTTTCTTTTCTTGTAAGTAGTAGTCATTATTAGTCAGTAATAACATTGACATCTTTAATAGCATTAATGTTGTAAGTCTGAAAATAAGTCTGAAAATTACATCATGCTTATTTTGTTGTACACTATGCTTATTTCTGTTGTAAATATGAAAATTGGTTGAAGCTAGTGTATATTGTGCTTAAATGGTTGTAATTTTTGGTGAAGAGGTGTTTTTAATAGCATTAATGTTGTTTGATAGAAATTTGGTTTTAAAATGACACCACGCTTTAATTTGTTATACAACATGTTTACTTTGTTGTAATTTTGAAAATTAGGCGTATTAAAGTGTTGTAAATCATGCTTAATTTCTTGCACGTTTTAAAATTAAAATTGAGGTGCCTTCGTGCATTATAAGTAGTATAGATGATACGGTGGGCAATGGTCTCATTTGTTTCATTTGTTGTCAAGTTATTTATATATTCATAGCACACATTATTGATTTCCAAGTATAACTTCGCTACCATTTTCAAGTATCATGGTGCCAATTCTGCACGCAAATTGTTAGTGTTTGTATATTAAGAGGCTCTTAGGCCTTGTTTAATAAAACAGTGGTGTGAGCCATTTTTATATGAGCCACTTATTATAGAGAGAATATTTTTTTGTAACTCCCCATTAAAAAGGAATAAGGGTTTGGCCCACTTATTAAGTGACTCATATATAAAATATAAACACCCTCTAAGTCTGAATCTGAGTTGTATATCTAAATTTGAATATATGGTTGAAAATTCTAAATCTAATTTCATATTAAATTAAATAAGTGGTTGAAAAATCTAAATCTGACACAGATAAAACTGTTCTTTTTTTTTGTAAAAATGTCTGAATATTTTAAATTATCAGTATTTACAATTTAAATATAAACGGCTGCATTCACGTGAGAAATAAACTTTATTAAACATAAAAAAATAAATTTTATAATATGGTCGATAAAAAGTTACAAGAACAAAAACATTGAATCTCATGTTTATTTGACAAAAAGATATGTGTCGAGGTTTAGTTTGAACTTTTCAAACGATTAACTAAATAAGTTGGGTTAGAGTTGAGATATATAAGTTCACTAATCCGAACACTCCAATTTCAACAATATAAGAATTGTCACATAATTATTATCATGTTTTACATTTTTAATCTAACAAAAAATATGTAATGATTCTATATAAACGTACTTTTAATACGAATGATAGAGTTGAAACGAGACAAAATAAATAAAAAAATGAAAAATAAATAACAAAATAGAAAAAAAAATAATAAAAAAAGGTGTTAAGATATCCTATATATATCTAATTCAATAAGAGGTTTATGCTTTTTATTAGCTCTTAACGGTCCCAAAAAAAAAACCCTGATGGACTCTTGCTGCTTTTTAATGACATGAAAAAACACACTTTTTGAGCAAAACATCTTATTACATCTTAATAAGTCAGATTAAGAGGTTATTAAAAGATACTTTTAAAAAACAAACACACTTAACAGTGACTGTCTCTTACCGTCTCTTAATGACATGAAATTGTTTTAGCAAAACATCTTATCACGTCTTAATGAGTAAGATTTAAAAATAGTTAAAAAGTAATTTTGAAAAAACAAACGCCACTTTGCTTTTCAAAAAAGGGACCAAAAAATATTACTAAATTTCTTGACAAAGGAAAAAAATACCAAAACCTTTTATAGAGAAAATAAAAAAATAGATATTTACACTACTTTCACAGTTACCCAAGATTTTATATATACTTTCATGTAAACCTCCTCCACTATCTCTACTTTTCTCTTTTTTTAGCTTATAATAGTAAATTAAAATACTCATCATCTTCTTCATGTGTCTTCTTCATTCAACTGCTCGGAAACAACTATTAGAAACTAAAACTGAACTAATCAACTAATGTCGGTTTAGTCCCTATTGCGCTTCACTTGGCCGCTTCCTGGAGAGCCAAGGTGGTTCCCAACAGATTTTCAAGGTAGGCCCTTAAAAACACTAGGCATAGCTCTTTAATGACCTCGGTGTCTAAGGTGGTTCCCGGGCACCACCTACTTACAAGGTGGGTCCGCCTCTGGTTAAGATATCCCCTATATATCTAATTCAATAAGAGGTTTATGTCTTTTACTAGCTCTTAACGGTCCAATTAACTTTAAAAAAAAAAAATAAAAAAAAAAATAATACTGATTGCGTCTTGGTGCTTTTTAATTACATGAAAAACCACACTTTTTGAGCAAAACATCTTATTACATCTTAATAAGTCAGATTAAAAGATTATTAAAAGATATTTTAAAAAACAAACACACTTAACATTGATTATCTCTTACCGTCTCTTAATGATATTAAACTTTTTAGCAAAACATCTTATCGCGTCTTAATGAGTCGGATTAAAAAGTATTTTTGAAAAAACAAACGCCACTCTACTTTTCCAAAAAAGGGACCAAAACGAAACACATTAACTAGTATAAGGACCATAATTATAACTTCCTCTATATTTAGTGTCCCCAAAATACAAACAAAAAATTCATTCACACACACACTAAACCAAAACAAAACAAAAAAACAAAATACAAAAAAAAAAATGGAAACCTAATTTGTTATTTCAAATAGAATCATTTGATAACATTCATTGATTATTTTTATAAAAAAAGAAAAGGGCAAAGGAGGAAGAAGAAATAATAATAAAAGGATTTACTGATTGCGTTTATTTCTTAGCTTCACCTCTTACTTGCAAAAAGGTTGTTTAAATTATTTATTATTCATTTAATTTATATAATTTGTTATTTTATAACTGTGTGTGTTAGGGTTTTATGAATGTGATATAAAAATTTGTGTATGTTTTGAATTTATAAGATATTACTTGATTGCGCGTTTTTGTTGCGGTTATTTATCGTTTTTATCAATGTGATTTTGTGTAATGTAGCTGTTTGTAGTGACTAGTTAGCGTTGTTAAATTTGTTATGTTGCAAGTGTTTGCATCTTTTTTTTATAGCACGAACTTTTTTTTCATTGATGATAAAGGCCGAGTTAATGCATCTTATTTGCCTGGTTTATGGAGATTATGAGGCACTACGCTACATTTTATATGTATTGACTCGTGTATTGAAGACCCCTTGACTCTTGACCCTCGATTTTTGCTATGAGATTGAATGCGACTAGTGGTGGGGCGACTATGGACTTAGGAATCTATTTGTTTCGTGTATTTTATTTACACCCATTAAATTTTTTTCCCCATGTCTTATCTTACCTTTAGTCATGAATCGAGTTTAGGTGAGGAAGCGAGCAATCATTGGTGTCTTGGCCATGGATTTGGTCATGTATAATTGGTTTTGTCCCCTTTGCCGTAGCTCGTTAGTAATGACAAAATTACCCCATAAGCCTTTATGTTGTGTCAACCCATTGCCTTTTAGAATAGCTGCATCTATAGACTCTAGTGGTGGAGATTAGTATCTTTGCCAAGCCTAAGATAGAATACTCGCCATGACTGAGCAATTGAGTGATCACCCCAAAAATAAACACGTGAATTATGAGAGAGAGAGTGTGATTTCAATTCCCTTTTCGTGAGGTGCTCGGTTTGGAATTTTCTAGCTTAGGTGATTTTTAAACTCATAACTTCCAACTAATCCTGGGAGATATCTTTTTAAGAATTATTAATAGGGTCTACTTGAGGACAAGTAGAATTCAAGTGGGGGATATTTGATAACATCAAATTTGCCTGATATTTTATATACCAAATTCCCGTATTTATGGCCTCATTTGTATTAATATGGCACTTAATTCGTTCATATTCGTTCCTATTTGTATTTCAGGATAAATGAGGCGTTGGAGCGGAAAAAATGTGATATAAGGCCAAATATATGTTCTGAAGATTGATTTACGAGGGCCTATGAATTCAGTGTGAAGACTACGCCGTAACTCATTAATTATGTTACGGCGTAAATATGATGCTTTGAAGGATACGGCGTAACCAACTCTTAAGGTTACGCCGTAATTAGTTTTGTGAAGGTTACGGCGTAACATGGTAAATTAGTTACGCCGTAGAGATAATTTCGGAGTGGATAATCATGAGCATACGAAGGATTACGGCGTAACTTGGATAATTAGTTACGCCGTAATTAATTACTTGGGCGTAAAGTTTCGAGGTCCAGGGATTAAAAGCGGCAAGTTAATTCGAAGTTTATTAAGTACAAGGACTTGTTATAAAAGTAACAAGAGCGACGAGGGGCTAAAAGCGTCAACAAGAGTATTAAAGTTTCGATAAATTAGCATGACATGAAAAAGTACGAAGTTAACTATTTCATATTTAGTTATGGCGTAATTTTAGTTATGACATAACTAAATATTTGAGTTACGGCGTAATTGTTCGAAAGCCGAATTTATTTGCGCCGACATTAGTTACGGCGTAATTTGCATTTATGGTTATGCCGTAACCATGTCGGGGCCTATAAATACAGCCCTAAATCTGCATTTTGAAGCATCTCTCTTCACCCCTCTCCTAGGGGTCGATTAGGGAACCACTCCAGGGCAAGTTCCAGCAGTCCAAGGCCATTTTCCAAGGAAGAATTCACCTGCAATCATCATCATTATTAGCTTTTCATCAAGTAATTTGTATCAAACATTATGTTTAATTCTATTCATGTTTAATTCATTATTGTTGGATTAATTTACTATATGTTTGGCTAAGCACCTAGGTGTTGGCCTAGTTATGATTCATTTATTGTTTTGTATGCGTTTACTTTACTTCCGTATAATTATTTCTAAGTGTATGCATGAATAGTTTATTGGTAGCTACCCTTGTTTCGGTAGTTTTGAATGGCGGTAGAGGCCAATTGCCTAGGAGATATGACCAACTGACCCTAGGTGAGCGGACTAAGACGGGAAGGGTAAGATATGATCAACTGACGACCCTTTCTACTTGTGCGATTTGACCAACTGATCACCTACCATTTGGATGAACTTAAGAATTAGAGGGTGAGTGTTTAAGTTGCTAACGCCCGGGCACTCACTATTATAAGTCTAGCATGTAGCGGTACTTAATGACTCGTCTTAGGGGACTAAGAACAACTGGACTTATGAGGGGACACCTGACTTCTCCAGTGGTGGCATCTTTGCTGATAGTTTAGGGCGAATTGACCAAATGCTGTCCTCTCGACTTTGACCCCACCTGAAGTAATTAGACATAGACATTACTAGATAGGATGATTAACTAGGTTAGCACCACTCTCCTCCATTGATCTCAACTCTTGCCTTTATCTGCTTTCTTTTATTTCCTTGTTTTATTAGTTAATTTAATATTTCAATATCAAAACCATATTAAAATCGTGACATAGACTTAAGTTAATTTCCGATCCACGTAGCTCTTGGGACGACCTCGGTTTTACCGAATACTACACTACACACGACCGGGTACACTGCCCGTTCGTGCATTGGGGTAGACCATAGGTATAACAAGTAATTATAAATATTAAAACATGGTCAGTAAAACCTGCATCAATAACCTAACGTCCAGGATGACACATGAAGGACACTACATACATACATAACCGTCAATTCATAGGTGTACAAGGAGGGGAGACCTCACGAGTACCATAAATGCGAGAGGGGTGCAAGGCACGCACGACCAAACGCCATAAACATATCATAATTTCATAAGCCTAGGATGCATCCATACGCCCCCACATAAACATATCATATCTGTACCTTGCTCACATGACAGGTATACATATACATCATAATGGCCAAGTGATCACATAACATACATACATAGATGGGGACACCGTGGACTAATCACACCGCCACAGATGGTGTCATGCCATTGGTGCCATCAATGACATGGTCATGGTACCTCCATGACTAGTTAGCTCGGGCAACATAAGAAACAAAGCGTACGAAGCATAATCATAACATATCATATCATATCGTATCAAATGAAACATATCAAACTGAAGGGAATCATAATCATAGCAAACGAATTTCATAGCAAATAGATTTATATCAAAGGATTATATCGGAATCATATCAAAAGGATCATAGCAAAGGGAATCATAGCAAAGGAATATCATAAGTGAAACAAAGTCAAGGATCGGAAAGTCATGAGAAATCCCTACTGAAAAGGGATAGAATATCTGTACCTCAAACCGTAAAGCAAATCGCCAGAAACACACAAGTAAAAACAAGGGCCACTCCTTCCTCCACTGATCTACACGAATAATGATCGCTTAATATTTAGAAAGTTATTTCATAGCTTTAGGGTTCATTGTTATTCATATTTCTTAATTAGAAATCTCTCTTTCTATTTTTGAAACTTTCCGAAATAAGTAACTTTCTGAGTTTAGTAAGTTTTCATATTTAAGTAGCTTTATACTTTAGGGGTATAAATGACAATTTAATAGACTTAATAATTATCGTAGTTTTAAGGTCTTTGAAATTATATTAATAAAGTCTAGGGTAAAATACGACGATTATCAAAGTTTAGGGTCAAACATGTAACTTATCATAGGTTAAGGTTTATTACAACAAGTTATCATAGTTTAGGATTAAAAGTGACAATTAAATGACTTCAAGGTTTAATATTATCAATATTATAATTTAGGGTATAATATGCCAATTTATAAAATTCTAAGGTTTGCATGTGACACATTCCCAAAGTTTTGGGTTTAAAATGTAAATAGACTTAAATATATAATTAAAACCCTTTATAGTAGCTTTACGTAAAACACCTTGACAACATTTTCCATATTTAATCTTGGTCCATCTTCATACTCGATCGCGGTTCATAAAACATACAATGACGACCAAGTAAACATGCATATCGACTAGCCCCCGACTCATCTCCCACGACATACTTTCAAAATACCAAACGACTCACACATAAACTCCGCGATCAGCTTTGAATTCACTCCCACAAGACCAAGTATAAACTATTTCAATTACACACTTTCATGTTCGATCGCGGCTTAAGAAACTTACATTACGACCAAGTAAATATACATTATGATTAACCCCGACTCGACTCCCCATAAATACTTTCAAAACACTAAACGACTAAACCATTTGCTCCGCGATCCCCCTCAAACTCGACCCACAAGCCCATGCATATACCACATCAACACATTTCCTATACATAATAACAGATGCACATGCACGACTCCTTTTACATTCATTTCATTCATGTTATCAGCTTACTACTCTCAATCCACACCCTCTTTTTATTATACTATCAATACGAATATATGAATGAAGGTCACATGCATATTAACAAGAATTCATGCACTCTCACACACCTATACGACACACCATGAAGCCACGACCCAAAACATGCATACTGCCCTCACTATATATGATACATTGATACTCACCCATATGACTCACCAAGTTCTTACTCCATTCGACCTACGCACAAACAGAGCACACGTGCAACCCGACGTTCTCGACACAATCATGCAACCAACTCGACTCAATTTGAATAACTAATCGGGACTTATTATTATTCATGCACAGCCACATGCCGATTCCACATACATATATACACAACTAGTTCTTCTTCTACCCTAGACTTAATTAAATTGGACCCAAACCATTTACCAAGCATGTAACCAGACGCAAACATACACACACATCATGACTGTATACATAGTCTTTAGAATGACTTAAGTAGGTATATTAATCATTATCCAATGCACATGATCATTCTTTTATGCTCTTTAATTTATGATCGACAAAACAGATTATAATCTAGCTAATTTTGTTAAAGCTTATGTCATTATTGAACATTATTTAAGCTATTCAAAATCTTTAGTTAATAAGCGAAAACTATAAAACCTTATCACGCATTGATCTTTTTATTAGATGGGGAACGCAATTCCATATGGGGTCTTAAAGACCAGATACACACGTACATATGAACATGTTCGAATGGCAATACACAAGTATAAGAGTCAACACGTAGGGTTTGTTATTCATTTATATGTAGCTTGATAATATGGAGGTTAGGTTTAGTTTTCTTTGTTTATACGTATATGTATGTATATAAATCAAATAAGCACAAAGATGATCATGGGGTACCTCTGGGATAGTTGCTAGGGTGAGCAAAGAACACAAGGTAAATGCAATATAAGACCTTCGAACTAAAACCAAAACTCTCCTCGAATTACACCGCCCGATCAACCCAAAGTCGATCACTACCTGGTCACTGGTACAAGCTGGCCCCAAGCCCCCAACGAATGATAACCTTGTAAGATTTTCGTACCATCTGGGTTTCATGGAGAGGAGAGATGGCTGCCGCTTTGTTTTGATTTTTGGTTTTAAGAGAGTGAGGGAAACTGGTATTCGTTTAATATAGGAGAGAAAGAGGAGCTGAGATTGTGCCGATTATTGGGACGATTTGATATCCTGTCACATCCTTTCCATAGATATATTTCTTTTTTAATTTTGAAAACGTGTATTCCAAAAATACATATATACTTGGTCTTAACAATTAACAAATGGAACGTGTGGTATTTTTATCTTTTTTGTGTAGATAACAAATAGTTATAATACCCGTGCACGCACGGGGGGTTTTGGTAAAAAAATTATTCTGTATTAATACTGAATATTGTGTCGTTAAAGGTAATTGCATATAATTATATAGTTATAAGTTTCGTGCACGAACTAAATTTACACATAAATCAAATTTACTTTAACATTTTAGTTTAGTATATACACATATAAGAATTTGCCTATGAAAATTGTGATATAAGTACAACTAATACTTATGCACGAATTTTTCATTATGCATTAATATTCATTCGAATTTGATAAAATATTTATAAAAATTTCTTTTAGGTAATTCAAGATTTAATTTTATTTAGCTGACAAAGATGTTGATGTTGTTATTTAAATTTCACTACTGATATTATGTTATACACATGATGCAAGTTTAATAGCACATAATGAGCATTGATAAAGTTAAAGTATACTCCTTGATGTTTTTAAAAAAATGTTTTTCTAGATATCCTTATATAAATAAATAAGAATTACATGAGTCATTGTTATAAGTACAATCGCGTAGAATTATTTTTATATTAAATTAACCCTTGCTTACAATTTCATAATTATATTCCTGTCTTCAGTAATTTAGCCGTATTTAAAATATAAACTCGTGTCTACATAAGTTAAACTTTTAAAAATGAAATAAATTAGTCCTTATTGAACGTATATAGTAAAAAAATTTGATACTTATAATCTTATGCAAATTTATATGTTGTTATTTTAAAACAACATATATATTGTATTTTTTAAGATATAAAGTATAAAGGGTATAAAGTATAAGGGAGGATTTGTTTATAATCCAAAGTTATTAAAAAACATTGAGGCTTATAATATTACATTTAACTCTATATAATTTTTAAAAATTCAACCACTAAAGTTTTATTAATTACCTCCTTTTTTTTAAGTTTTTATTTTCACATATTTGACACCTATATTTTTATGTGTTTTTTTATCAACCAAATTTCTCCACCAAGTTTATTAAAGTTTGACCAAAATCAATTTAATTTTGACTTTTATTAACCAATCACATCACACGATTTTGCTTACGTTGCGAAATTGAGCTCTCCTATTGGCCCAATTATTTTTTCAATAAAAAGGGTTTTACAAAAACACTCCGAAATGATGTAATTCTTTTATTATATAAAAGATTTATGGTACATAGGGAAATCTTGGTTTAACGATGATTAACAAGATGTCAAGTTGGTTCTAGTACAAAGTTTAGGCGTTTGACATTTTCTTTTATTCTCATATGTGACGTAAGTAATATGTAATCCATATTTAATAGTGTGTGTGTCGAGTTAGAAAGAATAGCAAGCAAACGTTTAAAGGGTTATAAGACATGAGAATAAATTGTTAATATGTCTAAAGTTCGAATTAAGAGAGTCTCATAAATAGTTATTACATAAACTCAAAATATATATCATATTAATTCAATTATCACCTATCGTAAGGTTTTAATTATTTAATAATGTCCATAGTACTTAAGGAAAATTTCAAATTATATAGGAATTTCAAAAAACGGATCTTAGGGTATTACAAAGATAGAGCCTCTTCTGTAAGAGTACCAGTAGCAAACTTGACTTTACAGTCCTCGGAACAGTTGCTACGGGAAAATACTGATTCGCTTCGCTCGAACCAGCGGATTAGTTCAACAGCGCCTTCTGTACCTTTAAAATTGAATGGTTGGCAACTCATAGATTCCTTGTAGCTACTCTTCTTCGCTACAGGAACTTCCCTCGGCTCGGGATTTCTATTCTCGTTATTAGCGTTTGCCATGTTAGCAGCTCAGGATTCTAGTGCCGCAGTTACACTGTCAACAACTAGTTGCCGGATGGCATCCTGAGACATGGCCGGGTCGGCGAGGGTTGACGATCTCGTGCGAGGCATTCTTAGCGAGAAATAGGAAGGGATAAGAATAATATCATAAGTCAAACATAATGACGATTATGAAGATCGACGTAGATATTCTTTACAAGTTCTAACTAATAGAACATTGTAGTATGACGGAAGATTAGAAGTACAAGTTCTAATGCTTAGAACATTGTAGGGTGGTATGTGCTAAAACACATACCTTTTCTTTATCAAAATAGACCCAAAATAACCAAGAAAGAGCCGTTTATTGCTAATATTTGTGGTTTTCTTGAGTTTGTGCTTGTGCAGGTATGGATATGTAAAAACACGCAAAAAGGAGCCAAAACCGAAGAAAAACCGAGCACGAGAGAGAGAAGTTTGCAAAAGCCGATGCCGGGGATGCTATTTCAGAGATTTTGGTGCTTAAAAGATCAAATTACGAAGCTCGGGACATAAATTGGGAGTTTTTCACATTACACCTTCATTTTCACAAATTACCATTTTACCCCTCAACTTTCCCAAATTGTCACATTTAACCCCTCAACTTTCCACATTTACCCTTTATACCCTTATACACCCCACTTAATCATTTACCCAACTCACCCTTATCCTTTCACAAATACACTTTTGACCCTTGTTCTTGCAAATGATACATAAATGGTCCTAAGTATATTAATGTTTAAACTTTACCTTTGGTCCAAAAATGAAATAACACATACAAAAACCCAATCCAATACATCCGGCCCAATCAAATAAACAAACCACCCGTCCATTTCACTTACCCGAATAACACCTTTTACCCGAATAATAAACCCGGTCAACAACTCCCACTAGACAAAGTCAAACAAATCTATTATAAACCAAACGCGCCCAAGACTGTAGCTACCCTTCTTCTCCAAATCCCAAACGCACCCGTACACCAACTCACCACCAATCCCAAACACTCAACATTGTACTAAGCATCTTAGTGACCTTCTGGAAGCCCCTGCCACGTCTGACACATGGGTGTGTCACAGGACTGCCAAGCTGGACAAATGGAGCACTCCTATTGGCCCTGCCACATCACCAATCTAATCCAATGGCCAAGAATAGATGGGATGACAAGATTGATGAATCAAAGGCTCAGATTAGAAGTCCCAGAACCTTCCCAATTCCAAGCTCAGCTTTAAAATGACCCCATGGCTCACATTTTCAATTTGTCCATTTTTCATGTATTTAGAAAAATGTTGCCACTTAATTTTCTTGTCAATTTTAATAGTTAATTAGTTGTTAATCTCTGCTTTGAATTGTAATTTCAGTTTTACTTAATGCAATTTACACTTTCAATTTAATCTTCTGTCAAATCCAGTTTTTTATATTTGATTTCCATTAATACAAAAGCTTTTCTATTTCAACTTAAAGCTCACATAAGCTCAACCAAGCTTATGTGAGTTGATGTCTGCTCTTACTTGTTCCTAATTCCATTTTTTGAAGAAAGTCAACAAAAGTCAACTCGGGTCAAATTTGAAAGTTAATCCAGTTTTAGATTATGATTGTTTTTTTAACTTGTTGAGATGCTGAGTTTTTGAGTTTAGTGATTACATCTAGTTTATTTAGAGTTCATCAGTTTTAATTATGATTATATGCATTTGTCCAACTTGAAGTAGTGTTTGGTAATAGCTTGCATTCTAAGCTTGAATGATTTTTGGAAATTGCTAGATGGAGTAAATCAGTAGTAGTTTCAGTTTTAAAGCTTTCTCAGTTAAAATCTCAAGGTTTTTAAGTTGAATTTGTGATTTCCATTGTTTTATCATTCCTGTCTCAAATCTTTGTTTCCTGTCCTGTTCAACAGTCCCTTTTAAAGCTTAATAGCTGCTTAATTTGATGAGATTGATGTCTACTTTTGAGCTCCATCAGTAGTTTACATGATGCATAATAGTTGTTTAAACTTTGTTTGTACTTTGGAGTTTTTACCATAGCTTATTAGGTTTGCTAATTTCATGTTCTGTCATACTCTTTTGCTGCACACTTTACTATCAAATTAGCTTATTATGCAACTGCTTGTGCTTCCACTGTGATTGCTTGATCATTGGTTCTCTCAGTAGCTTGTAAGTTCAGTCTTAGGATTTTTGAGCTTAGGTTGCCTATAGAAGCTTTTAGACCTTTTTGATAGCTTGATAAGCCTGCATTTTAGTACCATTTCTGCTCTGTGCAGCAGCAGCCTGCTCCTATTGGCCAGTTTTTATTAGTTCCATAACTTCTTCATCTCTTGTCCTCATTAGCTATAATTTTGGATTTAGATTCTCTGCTGGGTAGGCTTCAGATCTCCACTCTTGTTTTTCCCTCTAGCATTTTAGATAAGCAGTTTCAACTGCTTAAACTTAGGTCCAGTTTTCAGGTTTTGCTTATTGATTAGTTAGCTCATTACTTGTTAAACTGCTTATTAGGTATTAGGATTAGAGGTAGATAGTTGCTTTAGAGTCATTTTAGCATAGTCTAGCTTATATTATCAGTTGGTATACTGTAGAGCTTATTTGCTTATTTCCAAGTGCTTATTCTAGCTCCTTTTACACATCAGTTGCATTTTCTTCCAAATAGGCCCTAGTTTTTATCTTTTTCTCAGTTTTAGAATAACATTTTAATATTTCCCTGATATTTTCATAATTTTTAGTCACCATTTACTATTTTTCTTAATTAAAATCAGTTTTTAATCATTTTAAATTAGCTTTAATTGCATTTAATTGAGAAAAAGTTCAAAAAAAATAATTTTTCAATTTTCTCAGCTTAAGAAAAATATAAAAAGCATAAAAAAGATTTTTCCTTATTTTTCTCCTTTTATTTGGTATTTTTCACTATTTAAATTAGATTTAAATAGTATTAAATTCGTAGAAAATAGAAAATTAATCTGAAAAATATAAAAATAGTTTTGAAAAGTCTTTTATGTTATTTTAGATTTTTAGAAAGTAATTCCATATTTTTCCCTCTCTCTTTCATAATTTTTAGATAATTAGTCTTATTTTTAGAATTAATAATTAGTTTTTAATTAGAATAAAATCAAGAAAATTCCTAAAAATTAGTTTTAATTCATATTTAGCTTTCATATATCATTTTTAGAGTAAAAGTAGTTTTAGGTTGTTTTTAGGAGTTAGATTAGTCGTAATTGCTTTTTATTCGCGTTTCGTTTAATTCCCGTTTTTGCGTTTTAATTGCGTAGTTTGCCTTAGTTCTTAGGATTTCCCATAGATTTTAGTTTTTTATGCTTTCCTTATCCCGTAGTTTAGATAATATCATCTTATGCCCCTCTTCTTATTCGAATCCCGATTATTGAGACGTGAGTTGGAAATTCCATTCAACCCTCGTTCGGAACGATCTCGGTGCTCAAACCTAACACGTTTGAGTTACCCAAATACTACACAACTTCTTATTATTGATTTTTTAACGAAATCAATTTTTGGCGCCGCTGCCGGGGAGGACTTGTAGCGAGTTTTCGTATTCCGTCTCGTATCGTGTGCATTTGAAGATCCTTCCTCGTGAAGTTATCGTTGATATTTGTACATATCCCTTTTATAAAAACCCAAAAAGATTTTCCTTTTCAAAATATGTTTTCTAAAACCCAAAAATATTCTTCTTTGCCCTCTGATTCGATAATTCTTTCCTCTTATCCCTCTTATATTTGATTCTTATGGACTCCTTCGACTATTTCTGTCAGTGTTGTAATTCACGTTTGGGATATGATTATCAGTGTTATAATCATATGTGCCCCAATTCTTTCAATAATCCTCAGAATTTTTCCGACTATCCTCCACAGCCCGAAATATCTTCGTTTGATCCATGTTATTGTTATGGCTGTGGAGATATGGTAGATTCGTCGAATGATTTTCGTTGTTTACGGTGTAAGCCCGAGATACATTCTAATTATGAAGAACCCGTTCCGATTGTGAATAATGATTCCATAATTGAAGAACCCACCGAGGGTGTCGGGAACGATTTTTCTTGGATTCACGACATTTATGAGAAACAAACAATCGAATTAAAGGATATGTTTCAAACTTTCTTCAATCAATGGCAAGCTCAACAAAGTATTAATGGAGAATTGCTTCATGAACCTGTTTCAGAAAGAGATCCTAATCAGAAGACTTATCGTGAATTATTAGCTGAAGAGGCCGCGAAAGTGATTCCACATCGTCCTACTACCTATTATTACGATTCTGATTCTGATGACGATTATACTCCTCCGAGTGGCAATCCCACTCCCGTTTCTGAGCCTTGCATTTCCGACCCTTCCCCTTCACTCACGCCGGTTGAGAGAAGTGACGTTCCTTTGGAAGAGGTCGATGATTCTATTGTTACAGACATTGTTGAACCCGTTGATTCTCTCATAATGGGGGATGAGCATCTTAGTACTATTCCGGAAACGGAAGAGACTAATGCTGAGATCCTTATCCCAATCCCAAGAGAGTCTGGGGTTGTTGATATTTGTGATGAGCCTTCTCTTGATATATCGAATGATCATGATAAGATGTTCTCCAATTCCGAGGATTTATCTGATAGTGATTGTGATTCGCTTTTATGTGATTCTCTTGACATCTCCGAGGTTACTTCCGGGATTTTCTCAAATCCACTCTTTGAATTCAGTGACGACTACACCTTTTGCGAAGTTAATCCTCTTTTTGACAAAGATTTTGAGTCCGATTCAGACCACAACGGAAGTGGTGGATATTGCTAGCTCTCAGAGCACACCACTTGTCCCACCTCTGTGTTCCGACCTTTCTCTTCCGTCATGTGATGTTGAAGAAAGTATTGAATCCGACACTGAGGTTATTATGGAGATTGATTTTGAAATGGTTGAAGACGATATTCTTGATAAGCCGCCACGTGATTTTGATATGGAAGAAATCGACTTACCTATTGATGACCCAATACCACCGGGTATTGAGGATGTTGTTATGAATGATCCCGAAGGGGATATGGTTGTTCTTGATGGTTCTCTTGACTCTCCTTCTTCTGATGAGTCCACCATCATGTATCCCGATGAGCCTTTATGTGAAGACAAAATCTTTAAACCCGGGATATTCATTGACGAGTTCTTTGTTAAAACCGTTATTCGTAATAAGGATCCTCTCTTGGATGCCTTCAGTATTGAGCTTTCACCTCTTATCTTTTACCATGAGCTCCCATATTTCTTGGAGTTTTCTCAAGTTGATCCGTCATTCCTTCGTCCACCCGCTAAACCACCGGATGATGGATCATTCTTTCATGTTATCCCTTATATGCCATATCCACCCATTTTCTTCTCCACCCAAACCACCCAGTCTCATTCTTTCGGGAATGAGGACACCGTTTTTGACCCTGGTATCTCTACCACTTTCTTCCCCAAGAACAAATGAATTCGGGGACGAGTCAGGCTAGCGACTCGGTGATCAAAAACAGTAGCGCTTCGTGGGAGGCACCCCATGCTTATCTCTATCTTCTTTCTATTTTCTAATAAGTGACGCGAAGGGGTCTGCCTCTTCGATTTCTCGTGTTTGGTTGTTTGTGATGTTTGTGTAGGATTTTCCCGATATGAAGACTCTCGTGCTCGAAGTTTGTCATTTATCCACTCGAGTTTCATGATCGATGCTGATGGAAATCCAATATCCTAATCTTATCGACTAACGTTTATCTTTGAGCATACTTAATAAACGGCTTTTAGATTTTCGTGATACCCTTGCTTTAAACATTGAGGACAATGTTCCGTTCTAGTCTGGGGTAGGGTAATCTTCGATTTGATTTGACCGCACTTGCTTATTTCTGTTGTGTTTCTCTCGTAACCCCGTTTTTCCTTAGAAAATGAAAAATTGTGCAAAAATGAGCAAAATTTAAAAATTTTTGTAAGCTTTTGTTAAGTCTTTTTGATTGAAAAGTTTTGCTAGTCTCTTAGATTAGAAGCTATAAAATGCGAATTCTAGCTCACAAGGCCAAGATTTTGCAAGTTTCCCTGAGTGACTTTAAATATGCATAACTTGATTTCATTAGACGAAACATTTGCTAAGTTAATATATGTTTTGACACCTTGATTGACTTTCCGCTGGTGAGAGTAGGAATAGAATTCTGACTTGACCGGGCGTGTTGAGCCCTAGCTTGTTCCCTTAACCATAGATAACCTAAAAATTATCGGCTAAGCATCTGCGGATCTCATTATTTGGGATTTTAAATTTGCAGAGATCGAGAAATGATAGAGTTACTTATGAGTTTAGATGCTAAACGTGGAGTAGTTGGTTCTCTTTAGAGCCCATCGAAGGTACTTATGGCTTTTTGTTCCCACAAAATTGTTTCACCCCATATCTGTCTAATAATAATTAGAGATGTTGAGTTTTTGGCGATAGTTAGTTCTTTATCTTCTCAAAAGAATCTTTGTTTTAAAAATTGGGTACACATCAAGGATCCGTAATAAATAAATGAGTAATAAGTGTTGAGTATCAAGTAATAATGTAATAAGTAAAGTTGTGAGCTGCGGTGTCGAGATCGGACCCTTGGATCTTTAGCCGGGATTGAGTGAGGTCTTAGCCTAGCCAGCCGGGATCCTCATTTCATGAAGCCTATAGTCTTGGAATTACCCCGTGAAGCTCCGTGGTTCACAGCTCACATAAGTAAAAGTATAAGTGTTTGAAAAAAAAAAAAAAAAAAAAATGAAAAATGATGAAAATTGAGAAAAGTCAAATATTAGTGAATAAAATTCCTTGATGTGGACCTCATTTTTACGACAATGGTTCTTGAGAGAAGACGGATAACTAATTATCGACTTAGCTTTGTATCTTTATCGGAATAAAAGTTATCGAAACGAGAATTTGAAGAAATTCATTTCTCACAAAAAATAAAAAAATCTAGAGGAAAATAGGAAAATGGGAACAAAAGGTAATTACACAAGTAACTTCCATGGGTAGTGTTAGCATCTAGAGTCGTATGTAACAATGATTTCGGTTTTACGCTTAGTTTGGGACTTGTGAAAAATCAGGGACGATGTATTCTATCCGTATGGTCACTTCACGCTGTGTTGTGTTTTCTACTCCGTGATCCTAATGTGTCGTTTGAAAAATGTTGGAGTTATTAATCGACATGAAAGTTCAACAAATCGTCATTCATAATCGGATGTGCTTAATCGTAATATCTACATGTGAGTTAAAAGGTAAACGGGGCGTTTTTAGAATTAGGGGTTTCTTAATCTCTTTTGAGGAATCTTTGCTACTTCTTCATAGGTTTAGTAGAAAGAGATTGAAATCCTTGGTTTTAGAAGCGTGAGTTGATTGCATTGCGTGAGGACACGGCAATAGTTTCGTCTGGGGTATTTTGGTATGTGCTAAAACACATACCTTTTCTTTATCAAAATAGACCCAAAATAACCAAGAAAGAGCCGTTTATTGCTAATATTTGTGGTTTTCTTGAGTTTGTGCTTGTGCAGGTATGGATATGTAAAAACACGCAAAAAGGAGCCAAAACCGAAGAAAAACCGAGCACGAGAGAGAGAAGTTTGCAAAAGCCGATGCCGGGGATGCTATTTCAGAGATTTTGGTGCTTAAAAGATCAAATTACGAAGCTCGGGACATAAATTGGGAGTTTTTCACATTACACCTTCATTTTCACAAATTACCATTTTACCCCTCAACTTTCCCAAATTGTCACATTTAACCCCTCAACTTTCCACATTTACCCTTTATACCCTTATACACCCCACTTAATCATTTACCCAACTCACCCTTATCCTTTCACAAATACACTTTTGACCCTTGTTCTTGCAAATGATACATAAATGGTCCTAAGTATATTAATGTTTAAACTTTACCTTTGGTCCAAAAATGAAATAACACATACAAAAACCCAATCCAATACATCCGGCCCAATCAAATAAACAAACCACCCGTCCATTTCACTTACCCGAATAACACCTTTTACCCGAATAATAAACCCGGTCAACAACTCCCACTAGACAAAGTCAAACAAATCTATTATAAACCAAACGCGCCCAAGACTGTAGCTACCCTTCTTCTCCAAATCCCAAACGCACCCGTACACCAACTCACCACCAATCCCAAACACTCAACATTGTACTAAGCATCTTAGTGACCTTCTGGAAGCCCCTGCCACGTCTGACACATGGGTGTGTCACAGGACTGCCAAGCTGGACAAATGAAGCACTCCTATTGGCCCTGCCACATCACCAATCTAATCCAATGGCCAAGAATAGATGGGATGACAAGATTGATGAATCAAAGGCTCAGATTAGAAGTCCCAGAACCTTCCCAATTCCAAGCTCAGCTTTAAAATGACCCCATGGCTCACATTTTCAATTGGTCCATTTTTCATGTATTTAGAAAAATGTTGCCACTTAATTTTCTTGTCAATTTTAATAGTTAATTAGTTGTTAATCTCTGCTTTGAATTGTAATTTCAGTTTTACTTAATGCAATTTACACTTTCAATTTAATCTTCTGTCAAATCCAGTTTTTTATATTTGATTTCCATTAATACAAAAGCTTTTCTATTTCAACTTAAAGCTCACATAAGCTCAACCAAGCTTATGTGAGTTGATGTCTGCTCTTACTTGTTCCTAATTCCATTTTTTGAAGAAAGTCAACAAAAGTCAACTCGGGTCAAATTTGAAAGTTAATCCAGTTTTAGATTATGATTGTTTTTTTAACTTGTTGAGATGCTGAGTTTTTGAGTTTAGTGATTACATCTAGTTTATTTAGAGTTCATCAGTTTTAATTATGATTATATGCATTTGTCCAACTTGAAGTAGTGTTTGGTAATAGCTTGCATTCTAAGCTTGAATGATTTTTGGAAATTGCTAGATGGAGTAAATCAGTAGTAGTTTCAGTTTTAAAGCTTTCTCAGTTAAAATCTCAAGGTTTTCAAGTTGAATTTGTGATTTCCATTGTTTTATCATTCCTGTCTCAAATCTTTGTTTCCTGTCCTGTTCAACAGTCCCTTTTAAAGCTTAATAGCTGCTTAATTTGATGAGATTGATGTCTACTTTTGAGCTCCATCAGTAGTTTACATGATGCATAATAGTTGTTTAAACTTTGTTTGTACTTTGGAGTTTTTACCATAGCTTATTAGGTTTGCTAATTTCCTGTTCTGTCATACTCTTTTGCTGCACACTTTACTGTCAAATTAGCTTATTATGCAACTGCTTGTGCTTCCACTGTGATTGCTTGATCATTGGTTCTCTCAGTAGCTTGTAAGTTCAGTCTTAGGATTTTTGAGCTTAGGTTGCCTATAGAAGCTTTTAGACCTTTTTGATAGCTTGATAAGCCTGCATTTTAGTACCATTTCTGCTCTGTGCAGCAGCAGCCTGCTCCTATTGGCCAGTTTTTATTAGTTCCATAACTTCTTCATCTCTTGTCCTCATTAGCTATAATTTTGGATTTAGATTCTCTGCTGGGTAGGCTTCAGATCTCCACTCTTGTTTTTCCCTCTAGCATTTTAGATAAGCAGTTTCAACTGCTTAAACTTAGGTCCAGTTTTCAGGTTTTGCTTATTGATTAGTTAGCTCATTGCTTGTTAAACTGCTTATTAGGTATTAGGATTAGAGGTAGATAGTTGCTTTAGAGTCATTTTAGCATAGTCTAGCTTATATTATCAGTTGGTATACTGTAGAGCTTATTTGCTTATTTCCAAGTGCTTATTCTAGCTCCTTTTACACATCAGTTGCATTTTCTTCCAAATAGGCCCTAGTTTTTATCTTTTTCTCAGTTTTAGAATAACATTTTAATATTTCCCTGATATTTTCATAATTTTTAGTCACCATTTACTATTTTTCTTAATTAAAATCAGTTTTTAATCATTTTAAATTAGCTTTAATTGCATTTAATTGAGAAAAAGTTAAAAAAAAATAATTTTTCAATTTTCTCAGTTTAAGATAAATATAAAAAGCATAAAAAAGATTTTTCCATATTTTTCTCCTTTTATTTGGTATTTTTCACTATTTAAATTAGATTTAAATAGTATTAAATTCGTAGAAAATAGAAAATTAATCTGAAAAATATAAAAATAGTTTTGAAAAGTCTTTTATGTTATTTTAGATTTTTAGAAAGTAATTCCATATTTTTCCCTCTCTCTTTCATAATTTTTAGATAATTAGTCTTATTTTTAGAATTAATAATTAGTTTTTAATTAGAATAAAATCAAGAAAATTCCTAAAAATTAGTTTTAATTCATATTTAGCTTTCATATATCATTTTTAGAGTAAAAGTAGTTTTAGGTTGTTTTTAGGAGTTAGATTAGTCGTAATTGCTTTTTATTCGCGTTTCGTTTAATTCCCGTTTTTGCGTTTTAATTGCGTAGTTTGCCTTAGTTCTTAGGATTTCCCATAGATTTTAGTTTTTTATGCTTTCCTTATCCCGTAGTTTAGATAATATCATCTTATGCCCCTCTTCTTATTCGAATCCCGATTATTGAGACGTGAGTTGGAAATTCCATTCAACCCTCGTTCGGAACGATCTCGGTGCTCAAACCTAACACGTTTGAGTTACCCAAATACTACACAACTTCTTATTATTGATTTTTTAACGAAATCATAGGGTATAATGGAGGATTGAAAATACAAGTTTTAACGCTTAGAACATTATAGGATATAAAGGAGGATTGAAAATACAAGTTCTAACGCTTAGAACATTGTAGGATAATATAGAGGATTGGAAATCTAAAACTAGAGACAGATGCTCTACTAATGAGCATTAGGCTCCTCGGGAGCTAGTTTTAGAAACATAGATCCATAGTGAATTATCTAGTTCCAGAAACATAGATTCATCTAAGGCATAATGTAGGGGTGGTGTAGTGGATCTAAACGGTGAAGAAGATCCTACGGAAGATAACGGACTAGGCGATGGAGAAGATCCTAAACAGAATGACATAGAATCGTCATAAGTTTCAGTATCCCTAGGTAAAGTCGCTTGCTTAATTTCTTGACTATGAATTGCTACCATGAGTCCTAAATATCTAGGCTCGGGATAACCTAGTGGGGGAAAGTCCATAGTAATTCCTAGGTTCACAATAATATAGCCTATGAGAAATCTTAATACGGGAGAGATAACTTAGGGAACTAGGTATGGGCAAACTATAACTTTATTAACGACTTGCCTATTTATCTTAAAGGGTGAAAATTTGACAAGTACTCTACATCCCGTAACTAGGTTTAGAACAAGAACTGTACATACTTAGGGTTCTAGGATATTAGGTCTACTAGCCTAAAGTTGCTCATTTGTTATTCTTAAGTTCCTGAATTGCATCTAAAAGATCCCTTATATCTGATCGATGAGTAACTTGGATATCCTCAATGATCATTTAAGGAGTAGAAATCCTAACACGAGCTAAAACTATTTCATCGGCATATCCTTCGTGTTTCTTAAGTAAGTTAGAAATCTGGGTGCGAGCTTTTCCTAGTTTAGTCTCTAACCTATCAAATTCTCTTTGGATAATAACTCGACCCTTTCTAAGATTTTAAATCTTATCTTCTACTTCCTTGATACATTCTAAGGATAGCTTATCTAAGTGATTCAGAATATCCTCAATTTGTTCCTCATGCCTTTCTAAAGGCGACTTATAAGAACTATTTCCTAACTCGAATACTATTGGTGGAGAAGGCGGTATAACACGGATTTTCTTACGAGGTGGGGGAACTATTTCGGGAACATAGAATTCTCGGGGATCAAAGAGTGGTGACGGAGGAATAGGGGATAAAGAAGGAACGATAGTAATTTCACCATCATATGCTTGCATATAACTATTATATACTTGCATATAAGGATCATTTGGGGAGTGTTCAATAGCTAACGAGGCTAAAAGATTCTGAGTCAATTCTTCCGAAGAATCAGACTCAAAAGAAAAAGAACTATATAATGTAGAATAGGAATTCTCATCATCGGTATCATATAAAATGATAGGGTGAGTGGGGGAGGACATAGCGCTGTAACAACCTAGTTTATTCTCCTATATACTATTCGGGGAACGCAATGGGGAATCTAAGGCATACTACTTGGGGAACGCAATGGGGAATCTAAGGCATACTACTCGAGGAACGTAATGAGGAATCTAAGGCACGGAGGACTTCTAGAAAAGTGGTTATAGTTTAGGTGAAGACCTTTTTCTCTATAACCGTGGCTCTGGTACCAATCTGTAACACCCCCATTTTCACAAATAGCAGCGGAAGCTAAATCTTGGGGTATTAATTCATGATACAACAGACACAAGAATAGAAAACAACTCGAAAAGAGACGTTTTTGAAAAAGAAGTTATCATTTATTTATTTCTTCAGAGTTTTACAGTAAAATCTAGGCTTTTACAAAAGAGAGGTCCCTAAGATACGTTTTAAAGCAAAAGAGGATGAATGATAACAGGTTTGGATGTCCTCATATCCAATGTCACTCCGTGCCATAAGTCCTAAGGGGCTTAGTTACCTGGGATAGTATGCTTAAAAGTCAATACTAAGGTTGAGTGAATCCATAGGTTTAGTTGCAATAGGTTTGAATACAAGTTCCACGGGTTCAGTTGTTACACCCCTCAAGGAAAATAGTTTAGTATTATTGCACTAAGCTCATGACACCCCACGTTAACAGTCCGAGTCTATGATGGTACTGCAGACCAATCATGAGTGGATATAAGGTCAACTTGGCAAGGTTAACCTTGTAGTTCTCAAATATAGTGCTAATTGGTACCCGGCAGGGGTAAACCAACGGGAGTAGTCAAACTCCAAATATATCTATTCACTATACACGCGTTCACTCGTAAGTGATTATGGTTCAAGAATTTGTGTGCAATAGTAGCAAGAGAGGTACTCGTGCAATAATTAATCAGGAGAAAAATACTTGTATTCGGTTTAAAGCAATGCCTCCCCCTCACGGGTTTATAAATCATTCAAAAAGTGAGGCTATGAACTCACCTTTGATAAGGGAAATCTGATTGATGTCAAAAGTGACTCATATAATAGATGGCCTACTCACGCAACCTGGTGTAGTGTGTGTGTCAAGTCTTTGTTTGTTTGTCTATGTTTCATAACTTAGTTTTTCTGAAGTATATGTTTCTTAGATTCATTAGATTTAGATATTACGTAACACCGTTTGGGCCATCATAATTCAGAAGTCATGTAGTAAATGTTTGAGGAGCCAGGGCACTTTAAATCGTAAACCCAGCAAACTCGTCAAAACGAATACCCAAATGAAACCCCTCACATGAAGCTCCCTAGTATTGTGATACGTTGTTAAATAAAAGATAGGTTTTTAACTTATAAGAAAATACTTCATTTATACCCTTAATTTCTTAAATTCACAATATATACCCTTAACTTATAACTTTTACGAAATTATTCCTTTATATATTAAACTTATATATACTAAGCTTTTAACTTTTAAAACTTTCCAAAATAGGTCCTTTTACTTATATCTTTATAAAAATGACATTTTCAGTCCATCTAGTTATTATTTTCAGAAAGTTACAATATATACCCCTATGCATGAAAAGCGTTACGAAACTAGTCCTAAAACCATGCAAAGTGTATTTTTATGAAACAAAAGAGTTTTATAGCTTATGGATTATTAGTACAAGCTTATTTAAGTAACTTAAACTAGCTTATAGCTTATGAAAAGGGCTTATACTATAAAAACATGAATTCCACTAGATTTAGGGTTTTAAAATGAAAACGAGCAAACTAAAATGAGCAAGGCTTATGCAAGGGTTCCTAAGTGATCTAATATAGCTTATAAGCATACCAATACCAAAAGAGAGCTTATTGAACTAGCGTAGCAAGCTTGCGTAACCAGAAATGGTTTAGCGAGGGTTTAGGGTTTTCTCGACAAGAATTGAACTCGACAAGGCTACAAGGCTTGGTTATCTCAGCTTATTGGATTCCTATGGCTTGTATACTACTTCTAGGATCAAGTGAGAGTGTATTTTGAAGGTGGTGTGGGTTTTAGATGTGTGTTTGAAGGAAATGAGGGTCGACAGGTATTTATAGGGTCGAATGGGAGTGGTGGCCAAGTTTACTTGGAGTGGTGGCCAAGAAGAGGGAGGTGGTGACTAAGGAAGGCTAGGAATGACTAAGGAAGGCTAGGATGGTAGACTAGGGTGTTTGTGGTGGTAAATGGGTCGCAGTGGTGGAAATGGGGTAAGGTAGTGACGAAATGGTGATGGTAGTGGTTGGGTGGTTTGATGGTGATGACAAGGTGGTGATGAAGGTGGTTGGTAGGTAGCTTGGGTGGTGGTGGTGCTAGGTTGCTAGGTTTAGTTAGTTTTTAGGTTTAATTCTAGGTTTAGGGTTTAATCTAGGATTAGGGTTTAGATTAGGGTTTAAGGCCTTGATTAGGGTCTTATATGAGATTAGAGACTAAATTTGGGGTTTAGGAATCATGTAATAAGTTTTTGTAACTTGTGTTAAAGAAATGGTAAGGTTTAGACCCAATTTAGGTACTTAAATGACCTAATTTGGGTTCTAAGCTTAAAGGGCTTGTACATTATGCTCTAGGTGGTTGTACTAGGGTTTAGAGAGGCAAGGATACTATAAAGTTGGCTAAGGTAACTTTTACATAAGCCATGAAAACTTTTAAACTAGTTTAGATTTGAAATTAGGGTTTTTGAACTAACCGTAAACGTATAGGGCTTGATTTAGTATAGTGTTAATAATAGTACGTTAGATTAATAGTATACTTGTATTATGAGCTTCTAAACATAGACATTACATACTAGAAGGTTTACGTGAAGTAAACATAGTGATATTTGGCATAGGTAGTTGCGTGAGCACGACTAGTGGGCTACTTAAGGCACCTAAGGCATCTAAGGCACTTAACTTAGGGGGAATAAGGCAAAAATTTTACGCGGGGAAAATGATCTTATAAGGATCATAAGTGTATGCAGAATGAGTGAGTTGTGTGAGTTGCTAGAGAAACCTAGTGAGTTTTTGGGTGAGATGGTGAGTTTTTGTGAGTTGTGACATTATATCCTATGTTTCGATTTACAAAACGAAATACAAACACAATTAAAACAACCTACCCGAGACCCTTTTTGGAAAAGATCTTTAGCCGAATATCGTCAAGAGGTTGTGGTGGTGATTCGTCAAACATAGTAGCAAGATTGAAAAGGATTTGGTTATTGAAGTAAGATAAAAGAGGGTAGTTGTTTTAGATTAAAAGTTGAGGCTGAACTAAAAAAATTTAGGTTAAGAGAGCATTGTTGGTGTCTGTGTGTGCTAAAAGAAAATAAGGGTTAGGGAAATGAATATATGAGTGGGTATTATGTTTATTCGAATTGGATTTGGGTTTTGTGTTTGTTGGGATGGTCATTCCACCAAGGGACGATTTTTGTTCTAACAACCATTTTTTTTGGAATGTGAAAAACTTGCACTACAACGTAAAACACCTGAATTAGCTTTAAAAAGAAACGGGACAAAGGCCAAGTACTTAAAAGACAATTATACACGTAACTCAATCGTACAACTCCTATCCATCACTTTTGACTTTTGATGTTGTTAACACTTATTTTAGTGTACCCGCCGCTGCAACGCGCGAGTACCATACTATTTCCAAAGAAGAACTAATTAAGTGGTTATTAGGGTGTTCACATGGCGGTTTGATTCGGTTAGTTGGAAAATTTATACTATTCATCGCGAGGCGGGTAATTAATTTTACTATCCGAAACCGAACCATACTAGGCGGGTAATCGGATATGGTGGTACGCGAAATGAGCGGTTACCCACGTTTTAGGTCACGATTAACCATTTTAGATTTTTAATCGAGTTTAACGTATGAACAATAACATGTTTTAGAACCTAAAATATCATTTTAGTAAAATTAAATAACATTGAATACATTAAGTCATATTAAAGTTATTCGGTCACCATAATTACATTCAAATAAGCAATAACAGATTAACAAAATATATTTGTTCGACATTTATAGGTTACGATCACGTTAAACAATTTTCACATACAAATGTTAAGCGAATGTTTACATTGGGAATAAAAAAAATTGACATACAACAAAAATATTGCAATAATATTATCAAATCTTTTACAGTTATTCAATATTTAGTTAAAAACCTTCTGTATATTATACACGGTTTGATTCGGTTAACCGTGGATATCTAAAAATAAAAACAGAAACCGAACAGTTATTCAATATAGGAATGTGTAAACGATGTGGTTATCGGTATTCATATCGCAAATTGCAAATGTTCTACTTTTAAGGATCATATTAATCAAGTTTTTTATCTGTGAGATAATTAAGTCTCTTTACCAATGTTATAATTTCATATTAGCCAAGCTATATATTTGTTTATGTCCAGGTGAAATAACCTGAGTTTCAATTTAATTTGAGAGCTTACGTGTTTTTTTATCTTGAAGTGTTGACTTACAATATGATTGTGCTGAAATCTTAAGGCGCAGATAAAGAAATAAAAAACAGTGCAAGGAAGACATTAGTAGTGTTTTGTTTGATATTAGTTTGCTAGACCCAGAAACAAACAAAAACTTATCAATGACACATATTTTTATTTCAATCAACGTCTCTTTATGTTATGTTGTAGTAGTTTTTATGGCGACTTGGTTAATTGGATTTAAAACTTTATGTTGTCAAACTTTAGATGGAGTGGAAAGTGGTGTTGTGAAGATTGTTAGCTATTCCACATACATATACAAGTATGCATTATGCACTGTGACTTTTGATGAAAGCCTACATACTTAGGTTGTTACTACACTCCTTTAACAAGTTATTTATAAAATTATTTGAGAAAGAATCATCAAGCTATTACAATTTTATAAATATCATAACTATCAAGTATCAAAGAAAAGAAGAATATTAATAAAATCTTATATTACATTTTATCATAAAAAATAAAAAGTAACAAGAAGTAATTATTTGTAATCAATAAATTAAATAATACCTAAAAAATATATATCTACCTTTTATATAATAAAAGGAAAATTTCAGATAAAAAATTGAAAAACTATATTTGACTAATAGAAAGCTAGCATTATGATATTATACATATACAACAACTTATTTAATTTTAAAGTAGTGATAAATAGACCTAAAAATAGGCCTAACACATTCATATTTTGACAAGTGTTATACACACATTCGCTCTCATCATTATCGACCAATCAATTTTTCATTTCCAGCAATCATATATGTAGGTCTAATTTTAAGTCCATTAGTCAGGTCTATAAATTATTTTTCATAATTTTATTTAGTAATCTACTTACTAAATCTTTGACTTGATCAAATTAGACCAACAAAAAAGGTTGATTTTGCTATTTCACAAAATCGACTCATCTGATTGCCAAATAAAAGTCAAATTTGACTTCTAATTTATTCAAAATTGATTGAATTTTGTTCTAGAAAACTGATGTTAAAAAAAGTGAAACAAAAGACGCATGACTTATGAGCATCTTTTTAGTTATCGTGGACCAATTATAAATTAGAAAACAAGAAAACACAAGATTTGAATCCAAAATCATTCATCTACACACGACATACACAAGGAGAAAATCTGCATTCCTAACACCTTAATACCTAACATTAACAACACCAATACAAATAATCAGTTTGATTAATGGCGTGAGACGAGATAAAACAACATTTTACTTTTAGAAATTCAATGCTTGATTGAAACAAGGAAAAAGAATATAAATTAGAATAGTTATTATTTATAACTATTCTTACAAGAGTAAACAATATATAAAAACCCGCGTGTAATATGATTCATGTTAAATTTCCGTGCGTGCACAAGACTCATAACTCGTAAACACTCTTAGGAATATAAAAGGAACAATATAGATAACTTAACATAACTGAATGTAAAAAGAATTTTAAAAGAATGTAGGGTTTTTTTTTTTTTTTTTTTTTAAATTAAAATCTCAAGAGTAAATTTAACAAAATAGATAAACATCAAGGGTCATTTAATTAGTATGTAAAACAGAAAAAGAAAAAGGAATGAAGAATACAACAACAATATAAACGACATAAGAGCATGGTGTGCGCATGTTATAGCTAGAGTAAGTTATAGGCTTATAACTCAGCTCTATTTCACACCTCATCTCATGTTATACCTCTTTGTGCTAAATCTATCGGCCCAAGTTATAAGGCATTTTTTTTCTCTCTTTTTTTTTATTCTTTGTGGGTGTTTTATTTGAGTTTTGTTAGGTTGAATTGTGGGTCAATGAGTGTCCTATAACTTGAGTGATGGAAAAAAATGTGTTTTGTGTTTATAAATTCCGAGTTATAGTGAAAAGGTGCTAAGATGACAACATTTGTTATAAAATGAGTCTTGAAAATTTTTTTGAAATTTTTGAAACTAGAATCCTGAAATTTAAATTAATGTAGTTTGACTAAATTACCCCTAAATACCCCTTAAACTTAGCAACATAAATTATGTATTTTCATGATCAATTTTAAACTTGACAACTTTTCAAAAACACACACTATATTAATTTTAAAAACACACTTTTTGTATTTCAAAAGACACACGCTTTACATCAAGGGTCGAACTAGAATCACGATTTCACAAGTATAATTATTTGTCGCTATACATCGTTGCTTTGCGCGGTTATTCGTCTAGTATTTTAAAAGAAACAATACATATAACTTAAACAAAAATTATTGTAAAAGGAATTCTAAAAGAATGTTTTTTTTGACAAACTCAAAATTTCAAGGGTAGATCTTGAAGAAACACATAAATTTCAAGGGTCATTTAGTTAATATGCAAAACAGAGAAAAAAAAAATGACTTATTAAGAGTCGAACCTTGGTCCTCTTGTCCATTTTCAAGAATGATACGGTGGGCAATGGTCTCATTTGTTTCATTTGTTGTCAAGTTAGTTATATATTCATAGCACACATTATTGATTTCCAAGTATAGCTTCGCTACCATTTTCAAGTATCATGGTGCCAATAAAAGCTCTGCACGCAAATTGTTAGTGTTTGTATATTAAGAGGCTCTTAGGCCCTGTTTACTAAAATAAGTGGTGTGAGCTATTTTATATGAGTCATTTATTATAGAGAGAACATTTTTTGTAACTCCTCCATTAAGAGGGAATAAGGGTTGGACTCACCCATTAAGTGACTTATATAGAAAAAATAAACACCCCTTTAGTCTGAATCTGAGTTGTACATCTGAATTTGAATATATGGTTCTGAATCTAATTTCATATAAATTTAAATAAGTGGTTGAAAAATTTTAATCCGACACAAATAAAACTGTTTGTGTTTTTTGTAAAAATGTCTGAATATGTTAAATTATCAGTATTTACAATTTAAATATATACAACTGCATTCACGTGAGAACTAAACTTTATTAAACAGAAAAAAATAAATTTTATAATATAGTCGATAAAAAGTTACGAGTATTTTAAATAAAAAAATTGAATCTCATGTTTATTTAACAAAAAGATATGTGTCGAGGTTTAGTTTGAACTTTTCAAACGATTAACTAAATAAGTTGGATTAGAGTTGAGATATATAAGTTCACTAATCTGAACACTCCAATTTGAACAATATAAGAATTGTCACATAATTATTATCATGTTTTACATTTTTGATCTAACAAACAATATGTAATGATTCTATTTAAACGTACTTTTAATACGAATGGTAGAGTTGAAACGAGACAAAATCCACAAAAACGAAATGAAAAATAAATAACGAAAGAGAAAAAATAATAATAATAAAAAAAGGTGTTAAGATATCTCTTATATATCTCATTCAATAAGAGGTTTATGTATTTTAATGGCTATTAACGGTCCAATTAAAAAAAAAAAAAAAAAAAAAGACCTTAACACTGATTGACTCTTGCCGCCTTAATAAGTCAGATTAAGCAAAACATCTTATTGCATCTTAATAAGTCAGATTAAGAGGTTATTAAAAGATACTTTTAAAAAACAAACACACTTAACAGTGATTGTCTCTTACCGTCTCTTAATGACATAAAACTTTTTTAGCAAAACATCTTATAGCGTCTTAATGAGTCGGATTAAAAAGTATTTTTGAAAAAACAAAGGCCACTCTACTTTTCAAAAAAAGGGACCAAAACGAAATACGTTAACTAGTATAAGGACCATAATTATAACTTCCTCTATATTTAGTGTCCCCCAAAATACAAACAAAATTCATTCACACACACACTCTCTAAACCAAAACAAAAAATAAAAAACAAAAATAAAAAATGAAAACCTAATTTGTTATTTCAAATAGAATCATTTGATAACATTGATTGATTATTTTTATAGAAAAAAGAAGGGGGGGCAATGGAGGAAGAAGAAATAATAATAAAAGGATTCACTGATTGCGTTTATTTCTTAGCTTCTCCTCTTACTTGCAAAAAGGTTGTTTAAATTATTTATTATTCATTTTATTTATATAATTTGTTATTTTGTAACTGTGTGTGTTAGGGTTTTATAATGTGATATAATTTGTTTATGTTTTGAATTTATATGATATTAGTTGATTTGCGCTTTTTTGTTGCGGTTATTTATCGTTGTTATCAACGTGATTTTGTGTAATGTAGCTGTTTGTAGTGACTAGTTAGCGTTGTTAAATTTGATAATTTGCAAGTGTTTGCGTTAAACGTGATTATTATATTTTGTGTTTTTTGAATATATAAGCTGTTTGTTAATTGATTTGCGTAATGTAGCCGTTATTGTTGTTATGAATGTGAATGTGATAATGTGTGTCTTTTGGATTTAAGTTTTTAGCTGATTTTTTGTAATGTAGCGGTTATCGTTCGTTTTGTGAATGTGGAAAAATGTGTTTAGTTTGACTAATGTTATGTATAGGTAAGGATGCAGGTGTGTTACTAATTGTGCTTATTTTTGCCGGATGTTATGTGATTTAGCGTTTATGAGTTTTGAAATGATTTGTTGTTGTGTTAGTAGTGTTGTAGAAAGAATGTAGCTGAGTGCTCGATTAGATTATTGTTTCCCGAAATTAGTACGAGTTTTGTCATGTTTCTGTTCTATTTTGTACTCTGTATTTGCGGCATTGTTAGTTTCTTTTATAACATGGGGCTGAGATAGTGGTGATTGTGACGTAATGTTATGCGTGCTATACACACGTTGTTAGATTGTGTGCTACGAAGATTCTCTGCTTTGTTTTACTTCATCTTTTGGCCTTTCTGATATATTGTATCGTGAGCCTGAATGACTGTGTTGATACTTGTGTTTTTAGGGAATTGAATGTGAATATCGTCACTGCGAGGTTGCTAGGCTGAACCCAAGAGATTGCTGGTATTGGTTGGGAGGCTGCTGTTATAATCCCGAATGTGCTTTCAGGCATCCTGTAAGTTCATACTGCTCTTAGGCCAATATTATAGTTTTTTTCTATCATGCAATGTCGATAAGGTTAATTATATGGATATACCACAATACTCGATTTCTGGTATAGTTTTATGGATATGGCGTCTCAACTGTATTTGATTGCAAATTCGGTATCTGCTCCATTAAGCATGCATTTTTAGGAAATAGGTACAGGTACCTCAGAATGAATCCTGTTTGGGAATAATATGACAGATGGATTTTTAGCTAGATAGCGTTCTCAAGTATTGTCAGTCTATTTCAACACTCAATATTGAACACGTAAATGTCTAATTGGCTCAGTGAGTGGCATTACGACTCCTTAGATAGAACAAGTCATTTGCCTAAGATCAGCAGAAGTTTTGACGTATCACTCTATAGAGGCTATTGCCAACTGTTTTGTTTGGCCGAGATTCTGAATATTGGGATTCTAGTGTTGAAAACGTAAATTTTTACAATTTAGCGTTACTCGTACTACTGTTGAGAACTCTAAGTACATGATGTTGTCAATAGGATTGAGTGGTTATACTTAGTTCATGACACAGAGCAGACCAAATTAAATTGTGGATTGGCATCTAATACGCTCTTACCCGCCCGTGTATACTTGTGTTCTTGTAATATAGTTCAAAGAAAAGCTAAATTCTATAAAGGATCGAGCAAGTGTTGTTATGTTTATACTTTTACACTCCTAACCTTTCCAGTAGTTGGATGGTTCTTTGGTAAACGTATCCATCTCTCACACCCTTACCTTCCTTGTTTTGTAACGGTTCAATGATACTACATTACTACCTATCTCATAATTAACATAGATATTTTTTTTATTTGCTCGTTACGTATTTTGAGCTTAGCAGTTACATAATGGTTGTAGACGTGATTTCATGTGGTCAATCCCTTGACTTCTGCTATGTTGGAATGTTTAGATTCCCTATACTTCAAATTTGTAACCGACTAACTGTGAATTTCTTATTGGTGACTTGTAAAACATATCGATATCACACATATATATTAATCACTATCTTGTTGTCTTTTCTCATTAGTCGTCTTTTAGGACTTCACGAGATACTAACAAAAATAAGCTCCTCGATGTACGCTGCTACTAACAGATTTTGGATCAATAGCTACACAAAATCATACCATGTAAGACAAAAATTTCATTGGTGAATTAAGCATATAAAATATTCGATTCTCTATAACAATGGCGATTCACCAATAGGGCATTGGTCATACATGATTTTTTACATTTATGTTACTTTCTTTATGAATCAACTGGACCGTAAGAGAGTAGTAAATCACATTATCGTGACAATCCCTGGTTTGGTATGTACCGACGTACCGTTATAATAAATAGATATGCTTATAAAAAGGACAAGTTCTAATGACAGTAGGATATTGATATGCCTTTGCAATATTCCTCGTGCCCCAAACTGAGTTTTAAGCAAGCATCGTATTCACTGCACAATTGATAAAACTTCATATGGACTAAATTATTGACTATGTTTGGTCTCATATCTTAAGCCAAATGACACATTCTGCTTGATTGTAACAAAGTCAAGTTCCTTAGGTTTCATCTCATAGCTATCCCATCTTATTGTCTTTTACATCTATTACCGTGTGATGTTGATTTGACAAGTTGAAATTTCTATTTGCTTGTATATATGTTCTGAATTATCGGTATGCTACCTTTCTAGCCACTGGATGGACTCAAGGAAGCATATCATGAACCTCCTAATCTCAACAATGGACCTGCTTTACCTGTGGACAAGACAAATGTTCCTTGTTACTACTACTTGAAGGGGTTTTGTAGTAAAAGTGATACCTGCTCATTTCTACATGGACCTGCTGCATCCTCAGTTACCTTTACCAATGAAGTACCCCGTGAAAAGAAGTTATCTGTAGCAACTAACACTGGATCAAAACCTGTCAAGAGTCATCCCGATCCACCTGAATCTGATCAAATCAAACACACTCACCCTGTGGAAAAACACACTCAGGATTCCCACCAGGTAGCTTCTGAGGTACCAGAGAAACGTGAACCTGTTCAAAGTAAAGAAAATGTAGAAGATGTAGTATTTGTTCAAAGTGACGAACATGTAGAAGATGAAGAATTTGTCGAAAGTGAAGAAAATGTGAAACATGAAGAATTTGTTGAAAGTGAAGAAAATGTGAAACATGAAGAATTTGTTCAGATCGAGTCAGATGATTTTGATGATCAGAGCTCAGATGGTTATGTAGAATGTGAAGGGTACATGAAGTCGCCACCAGGTTTTGACGTTCTTGTTGAGGGTGGATCAGAAAGACTAGATTATGAGAAAGATGCTGACTATTATACCGTCTATGATGAAGAACACAGGGTGGTCGATGTTCATTATGCAGATTACAATCCTGCCTACACAAAATCGGAAAATGCACTTAAAGAACAGAGGTATGATGTTTATGATCGTTTCGATGAAATGTCTGAGCAACCAAGGGAAAGCATCTTTTATCGCCTTTCTTTCCAGAAAAGGAATTTACAACCAGAACCATTTCTCAAAAGACGAAGAGGTTCTGATCTACGTGAGTTTTTGAAGGGTAAGGTTGTTGATGGCAGTTTCTTCAAAGGGTATGAGTCAAATCATCGAATCAAGGGAAATCCTAGAAAGCATGAGTCCTGTGTTGGGATTGACTTTGACTATAGAGCTAGGATTAGCGAGGCTGTCTATATGAACAAACACAGACAGCCAATAAGGGATAAGAGGCTTATGAAACCACTGGTTTTATCTTCGGCGGTCTCGAAATCAAGGAAGCCAGCTCAGTACTCTAACAGAAGATCCAGTGATGAATCTGGTGTTTTTACAGGACCCAAGAGCCTTGACCAAATCAAAGAAGAGAAGAAGAAAGCACTGCAAGGGTCGTTTAAAGTAACTGAATCAGATGATTTTCAGGGTCCAAGACCTCTGAGTGAGATTCTCAAGAACAAAAGGAAGCTCTTTTAAACTTGGTCATATAAGTTCCGTTGAAAATTAAAAACTTTTGTTGCTGAAAATGCAAATTTATCACAGTATGGAAGAAACGAAAACTGGGGCATCTTTTGAGTTCTAAATAGACTGATGTTAGTATGAAAAAGCTTTATTATGATGTATAGTGCTGGTCTTATGTTACATTTAGGCTTTTAGTTGTTTTTGATGCGAAACTATGCATGTCCACCTTCATCGGATGTATAAGTTTTTCCGTTTTTGTGGTCCTGAACTCGAGTTCCTTAATGTTTTCAAAAAAGTCTTCCATCACCTTGTTTTTGTAAGTTGCTTATATAGTTCAAATGATTACATGAGTCATAGCTTTTTGTGTCTATTTATATGTACGTGTGTGCCAATCTGAACCGATGTACAACTTCCACTGCACGAGATAGAAGGTGTCATGCCATTTCCGCTCCTGGAATTGTTTTTGCATGCTAACAAAATTGCTGATCTTAGTTTTTGACTCTGTGTTTAGGTTTCTACCCTTGTGGCAATTATGTGCGCTGTTGAAGTATTGATCACTCATGTTTGGATTTGAAGTTAAGCTCTAGGAGCCTATGTGGTAAGATATCTTCTAATTATTGTCCCACCAAATTTGGTTCGATCTTGATCGAGTAGTCTCTAGTTATTTGTTTTGTGTTAATTGAGGTGGTCGTTGGTTTGAAGTTATAAGATACAAGGGGGATGGGTAACTGTAATAGAATTGTTAACTTACACCGGGTAGTGGAGCAGTTCTTAGATAATCGAGAGGCTTAAG
Organism: Chrysanthemum makinoi; assembly: GCA_910596185.1. Taxonomy (NCBI): domain Eukaryota; kingdom Viridiplantae; phylum Streptophyta; class Magnoliopsida; order Asterales; family Asteraceae; genus Chrysanthemum; species Chrysanthemum makinoi. The sequence continues at coordinate 136,509,994 of OU343220.1, forward strand.
TAGCATTGCCCATTACATTCTCTTTCCCATTCAACTATTTAAAATAGCAATGCTTATATTAGAAACGAGTGTCTTATGGATATATCAAAGTGTTGAAATGTTGTTTTTGTTGGCTCTCAATAGAGAGCCACCCAAAATGTTAATCCAGACAAGTACCTATTCTGTCTTATTTAAACATTGGATGAGTATTATAGATGCCGGCTTGAACCATCCATCTTGCCTCTCGCTTTCATGTTTAAGATGACAACCTACACATCAAGTATTTCTTTTAGGGATTAGTCAAACCTCCAAAGTTTACATTGATTATAAGTTCTGATTAAGTCGCTGTACTACAATTTTGGACAATTCATAAATGGCTGCTTTGCTTTTAATATATGTTTTTTAATACAAATTTACTTCAACATCTGACCAGATTCTCGATTCGTTATCTTTTTGGTCTCATCTTAATTCTCCTAAATCCGAATCACAACCACATACTATATGCTTTCATACTTGATTCCTACCTTTTGTCCTTTATTTCTAACTTATGATAATTCATTCCATATCCTCCAGATATACACCAGCTGAGCTGTACAATCCCACGTTAGATCTGGGCCGTCAAATGTATTCTGGTATATGCCAAGGTTGAATCGACGGCTAATATTGGTCTATATGTTGAACTTCTTGTTCCTGGTCTTCTATTGACTTTATCATCTTCCTAACTAGGAAACATTCAATTGTGACTTCTATTTAAATTTTAATCACATATCTTTATTAGACTAGGACAATTATGTAATTTCACACCCTTAAGAGATGTCATCTTATGACTTTTACCAACTTTATGCCTTATTTGTCACCTTCTCACTTCCTCATTATTTATTACCAAAATCCTCCCAAACCACCACCAGAACACCAAAATAGGAATTTAAGGAGATAGAATCGTACGCATCTGAACTGGTTTAGATGGCTGGGTTACCAAGGTCGGATATGTCTTTTAGACGTTCAGGCTCATCAGGACTTGTTTGGGATGATAAGCTGTTATCAGGGGAGCTCAAGCCAAGAGATGAGATAGATAGAGCGAAACCCGAGCCACTAAGGTTGGACCCAAAACCATATCGGACCGTGGAAGTTGCACCCACAATTGACCCTCCTTCTCCAAAGGCCTCTGGCTGTGGTGGCATCTGTGGCGTGTTTGGCTCAAAAAACAACTCCACCCAGAAGGCGAAAAAAAGAGGCCAACGCAAGTCATGAACTCGTGATCACCGAAAAAACTTTATTGTTTGGCATGTTTTTAGGTCAGTTTTATGTTTTTTTTTTTAAACTTGTGGATTGAGTCTTTGGGATACAAATATTGGTTACCAGTTACAATAGTTGTAGGCAATTAGACTTTGTTGTAACCAATAATATCTATGTTATCCACCTATAGGATTTAGGGGCATAGCAATGTTTTGTGTTTATGGAATTGTTGTTTTAAAATTATAGTTCTTGTGATCTTCATGTTGTATTTGCTTGTGTATTATGGTACTTATTTCTTATTCAATATCTGAATGTCAAAAAAATTCTGAACTTAGTGATGTACGGTACAAGTATGAAATGCATCACATACATGAGAGTAGAGGAAATTGCACAAAAGTCCTTATGGTTTAGCCAAATTGCAGTTGCAGTCCTTATAACTTAGAAAGTGTAGACAGTCTCTATGGAGAACTTTGGTGTGTAATCATAGTTCCCGTAAGGAATGCGTATGCACTTTTTAAGCTTCATTTGTTCTCGTGTCAGGAACTTGCAAACCGAAGTTTCACACAGAGACTGCATCTGCACTTTTCAAATTGTAACTGCCATTTAGCCAAATCACTAAGACAGATTTTGCATTTATCTCTCTTTTAGTTGTTGCTTGTCTTTTTAATGAGGGGTTTGTTTAGTTGAGTATGAATATCATAACTTCGTAAAGATGACTTATTTCATATTTTCATATGGCTTATCTAATTTCTTTATTGTTTTGGTACCAAACATCTTTTTGGTGCAATACAAGGGTTGTGTTTGGCGAAAGGCTTATACAGAGCTTATGGGGCTTGGGCTTTTAAAATAAGTCGGCGTATAAAATAAGTCTCGTTTGTTTTGCGGGCATATGAAATCATAAGCCCCTAAAAAGAGCTTAAAACTTTAGCCATATAAAAGGGGCTAAAAACTTTAGCCCAAGGCTTTTGAACAATAAATTACTTATTTACTCAAAAAAATATCTAACATATACAAAAACTTATTTAATTATGTCATTTTTAGTAATTTTGCAATATTAAGCCTAAGCTTAAGCCCATTTGCCAAATAAGTTTACAAAAATACAAATTTCAACTTCGGCTTATAATAAAAGCTTCAGCCTCAGCCCATTACGCCAAACATACCCCTTGTGTATCTTGTGAAAAGTTTGACCAGTTCTTGTGCACTAAAACTTATACTTTATGGTGTTTGATTACTTATGTGTCATGTTGCAATGTCTACAAAATCTGATGTCAATACTTATTGGAAAAAGAATTTTTTGGGATCACTTTATGCTAAGATAAGGATTAATATTAGCCTAACAATCTCCTCAATCTGTTTATATCAAAATGAGTCATTTTCGTTAGATTTTTACATGTAACAAGTCAAGCCATCATTATCTTAAAGTTAGCTAAGAAAAAACTAACAAATGAATTAATAAACCTTATGAAATAGTCATTTCGGTAATACTAATATAGGACTTTCTACATTTGGGATTTCATGAATATTGATTGACCAGAATTTAGAAGTGAGATAAGCATCATGCACAATTGTTTACTCCAAAGAGATCATTTGGTCATTAGAAAATGCATCACGTACATATTGACTGAGAGTCAGTTTGAATCATGAGGTGTTTCTAGTGTCTTAAAGAGCGGAATTTATAGTTCAGGTAGTTTGAAATCGCTCGGTTCATGATTTTTCAGATACAAAACATACTACTAAAGCATATACTAAAAAGACGAGGAAGTCTTAGGTATTAACATATGCATGAGTAGGGATCCAGTGAGAAGTAAATTAAAATAAGAAGTGGTGAGAAGTGACCAAAACCACGCATTTGAGATGCAACGACTTGCATTAGATGCATTTCTATTCATATAAATGCAACATCTTGAGTTTCGAAAGTTAATTTGATGTATAGACGGTGCAAATTGATTTTCATGATTTCGGCACGTGCAGAGGAGCAAAAAACAAGAGAAATCATGAAATGCATCTAATATACGTATATGCATCTGATTAAAAGCTAGAAAACACACTATGGTGCGTTATAATGCATCTAAGATTATAGGAATGCATCTAATTTAGGTCGGTGCATCTCGGATTTACGGTTATAGTTCTTCTTATTTTAAGTAATCTTCTTATTTGATCTTAATAAATGCATAAAATTAAAGTGTCTCATCAAGGACCTTTTTTTTTTTTTTTTTTTTTTTTTAAGTGTGTATGTGTATAATCGGCGTCTCTCTTGGTGTGCGAGCTTTAGCGGACTTTTTTAAAAAGAGGGGCCGGAGGGTCATCTTTTAAAGTTTCGACCCGTTGGACTGGATCGTGGCCTAGTACTACTTACTACTTAGCTTATGCGTTGTCATCAAAAAACAATTTTAAAGCCCATGTAGGTTGTAGAGACCAGAGAGCAACCATGTTCATTCTTTCTTATAAAGCAGATTTTGTTTATCCTTAAAAAAAAATAAAATAAAAAAAAAATAAAAAAAAAAAATAAAATTGATACTCACACCATATTTTTTTTGATTCATGCACTGTGCATTACAGTTTGTACCGTACAATACTGTAATGCTCAAATTTTGTGCATTATAGTATTGTACAGTACAAACTGTAATGCACAGTGCATGAATCAAAAAAATATGGTGTGAGAATGACCTCCCTTAAAAAAAACAAACATAAAATTATCATTTGGATGTTAAATATCATTGGATGGGTTACTTTTTATTGGCATTGGAAAAAAAATTGATACTCACACTATATTTTTTTTGATTCATGCACTGTGCATTACAGTTTGTACCGTACAATACTGTAATGCTCAAATTTTGTGCATTATAGTATTGTACAGTACAAACTGTAATGCACAGTGCATGAATCAAAAAAATATGGTGTGAGAATGACCTCCCTTAAAAAAAACAAACATAAAATTATCATTTGGATGTTAAATATCATTGGATGGGTTACTTTTTATTGGCATTGGAAACACGTTACATTATGACAAGGTAATGTTTCACAGTTTAATGAATCTTCTACTTATTTGATTGGCTGGTTAAGAGATTATTTATAGTTAAATTCTTCACAACTTATTAATGGAAATAATCCTTTTGATATGAACATCTTGTTTAAGCTACTGGATTTATGTTTTTAATGATATTGGCAGAAATTGATTTTTACACAAAGTAGAACCATTCAACGCATATTGTACGATGCTTTTTAAACATTTTCAAGTTTTGGGAGGATATGTATGAGATTGCCCTATTTTCCTTTTTTTTAACAAGAATTTGATTATTCAAAACCAATTATTTGACATCTAAAAACTTATTTGCTGTAAAAGATACCAATACATGTTATCGGTTCATCGCTGTTTTTTTTTCCTGTTTGATAAAATCTTTTGGTTTCTGTTCTTAACTTTTTTTAGAAGGAAAGTAAATTGCAAAAAAGTAAAGTAGAGAATACGAGAGGAAACGAAATGAAGCTAACTTTATAAAGTGTGTTCTCAATATAGTGTTCTCAGTACAAAATGAAAAGGGAATGAAAGAAAGTGATTGATATTTTTAAGGTGAAACCAAAGATATGCAACATAATTTTTTAAATAAACAGGTTTACACAACAATGTACTTTGTAAATTGTCAAAGATACGCAATATATTTTCAAATAATCTTTGATCTAATTAATATGACTGGTTACTAGCAGGTTTACAAGTTACATTTGATTAAAAATTACACAATTGGTCCTTAAACTGAAAACAATTCGCGCATTTGATCCTTTTTTGATAACCCTCGTTAGAATCTTTTTTAAAAAACTTTTAAATTTGTTCTTAAAATCTAGATGAAATCCTTTTTTTTTTTTTTTTTTTTTTTTTTTTTTTTATTATTATTTATTTTAAATTTTTTTAGAAGAAAAATTGGATAGATTTTTTATACACATTTTTTAAGTTTATTTTTTTAATTGTTTTTTAAGTGTTTTTTTTTTTTTTTTTTTTTTTTTTAATCTGGATAAATTTTTTATGTTTTTTTTTTTAAATCTTGAAATTTATGTTTTAAAAGAAAATAAATATACATTCAAAAATTTTAAAAAAATTAAAAATCAGGAAAAACTTTTTCTTTTAATCTGATAATTTTTATTTTTTATTGAAAAATCTGGATAAACTTTTTTTTAAATAATTACAATTTTCAAGATTTAAAAAAAATATAAAAAATTTATCCATATATATATATATATATATATATATATATATATATATATATATATATATATATAGTGTTGTATTCTATGCAGTACTAATATTAGATACAGTACTTTACAGTACCCTTAAAATGAATCTAGACCATTGAATGAGTTTAATCAAAGGTTAGGATTAAAAGTGCCAAAGTTGTAATTAAACAAAAAATGAAGGTTTCTTTTTTAATTAAACAAAAGGCTAAAAGGGTAATAATGGAATTTTACATCCAAACTTTTTAATAACTGATCTAGCCTATTATTTGGTCAGATGTAAAAAAAGAAAACACAGATCTCTCTCTATTTCTTTTACATCCGCATCTCTTCATCTTCATAACTTTTATTATTGATCTAATTTAAGTAGAGATCACAATCACGAACCATCGCCTAATCGACACCTTCGATTTGTGTAAGTGGTGTAACCGATCCCCAAACCCTTATTCTATCAAGCTGTGGTGGTTCGTTTTCATGCATCCGTGATATAGAAAAGGGGCTCCATATGTCTTTGGTGCCGTCTTTCATGGTGGATCCGGATCAGAAATTAAAAGAGCAGGTTTACTAATTGTTTTAATTATTTCGAAATGGGTCTTATAGGTTCTTAGTTATTATTGTTGTGGTTATTTTTGTGGTGGCGTTCGGTTATTGTTGCTACAGGGGTATGGAGTGAGATTGGTAGATTAGTGGTGATGAAGAATATGGAGAAGGATTTAGAGATGGATTGGTAAAGTGGATGAAATTATTTATTGCTGGATCTTTTTCACTTATTTTTGTAGTAATTATTTATTACAAATACATGTAATCTAATAAATCTGAAATGTGATGTGTGTCAAACACTGAAAAGTCTTGGGGAAGGGAGCGTTCTTGTTCGTTTAAATTTAATGACATATTTATCTTGATCTTTGAAGATCACATTGCGTTTGTTCATGCACTTTATCTCTTATCATTTAGTGATTTTTTAGATTTAATATTTCTTTTGTTTACTTTATTTAATGATTTACAAGTTCATATTTCATGAAAAAATGTGTTACGTATTTCATGAAAAAAATATTTCTCTTGGTTACTTTTTCATATTTCATGAAAAAATATTTTTAGTTTGAGATGGTGTTGCTTTGATGATGTTTTTGTTTGAAATGTGTTAAGTATACATAGGATACCGATATTCTTTTGTCCAGATTTTTTTGCTTGATTGAATGAGTGTGTGCTGATATAATATGAACATGTTTAAGTGTTTTAGTTTTGATTGTGTTATTGGAGCATATGTGTTATCTAGTTGTGTTTAAAAAATTAGTTGACATAACTATAATAATCATGTATGTTTTTCTTAATATGCAGTTAAAGCAAGATTCGAGTAGCGTGCACATATGTTTTTGGAAAGTATGCACATATGTTCTAATAAATTTGACGAGAAAACGCAATGTGGACACCGCAAACATACATGTTTTTGGAAGGCGTGCACATATGTTTTAATAAATTTGATGAGAAAGCCCCGCGTGCACATGTATTCTTGGAAAGCGTGCACATATGTTCAAATGAATTTGATGAGAAACTGAAGAGTGCACATATGTTTTTAAATGGCTTCCACACTTATATTTGACAAGAGACTTGTATTTTATTTGAAATTGAATTTTGTATATACTATTTATGTTCTCGGTTTGTTATTAAATTTTTAGAGTTACATGTATATGTTTTTGTTTTTTGTCATAAATATTAAATATCAAAGATCAAAGAATGTACACTAGAAAAATATGTGCAATTGTCATTTTAAGCAAAATAAGTTTGAGGTCGAAACAATTAAACGCAAGAAATATATGAAAGTATACAATATTTAAAAAAACACACATGCACTTGATTTTTTGAAACACGTTTTCGAAAAAAAAATATATATAAAACTTAAAAAAAATTAATTCCGAAAATTAAGGGGCTTATAAATACGTTTTTTAATTAAAAAAATACAAAAAAAGCAAAAATGTATTTTACTATTTTACCCTTTTGAATTAATTAAAAAGATTTAATATTACTTAATTTTTATTGGTCTAAATGAGTACTGTAAAGTACTGTATCTAATATTGGTACTGCATAGAATGCGCCCCTATATATATATATATATATATATAGAGTCCGAATCTAGAGAAAAGTATAATTAGATTGAAAAGTGAGAAAAAAAATTACAGGATAGATTTTGCAAACATCACAAACTTCAAGGTAAAAACTATAAAAAAACAAATAAAAAGGTGTTCCATACCATCATCATTTTACATCTACGATTACTTCTTTTTTCTCTGTAAATCACAAACTCCATTTATCAGAACCACAACCGCCATTTATCACCGAGAAACACCGCCGCCGACACCACCACCATCGAAACGCCCCCATCATCACAACCAACAGCCGTCAAACGATTACCAACATCCTTCAAATTATCAAGATTACACCGCGATTTATCTCCGGGAAGAAAAGTTACAACCATCGCGGGCACCACCACCAACAACCGTCAAAAAATACAAACAAACAGTAAGTGCACATTTGTTTGTTGATTGATTAACCATTTTAATGTTTTAATATGTAATAACTAAAACAACAGTAATAAAAAGCTTATTTTAGGGCATGATTGTGTAAACACATGATACTTGTAATTTTATTGAATTAGTTAGGACATCATTGTGTAAACAAATGATAATTTTGAATATTTTTAAATTTTTTTGACATTTTAGTGCATCAATGTGTAAACAAATCATAATTTGCATTATTGTTGAATCATATAACATATTAAGGCATCATTGCGTATGATTAGTGCATCGCTAGACATAGTAAGGCACGAGTGTGTATGTTTAGTGCATCCCTTTATATTTTAGTGCATCATTAGACACATTAGAGCATCAGTGCACATGTTATGTTTAGTGTATATGTTTGAATCTTTAGTGCATCATTGGTCATATGAGGGCATCTATTTGTATGTTTAGTGCATCGTTCGACATACTTGGGGATCAATTTGTATGTTTAGTGCATAGATGAACACATTAGGGCATCAGTGTGTATGATTAGTGCATCACCAAACATATTAAGGCATTGCGTGTGTGTTTAGTGCATCCTTTTTTATGTTTAGTGCATCGTTGGTCTTAGTGGGGCATCCGTTTATATGTTTAGTGCATCGTTGGCCATAGTAGGGTGTCCGTTTATATGTTAATGCATCGATGGGCTTATTAGGGCATCAATGGGTATAATCAATGCATTGTTGAACATCTTAAGGCATCAACGTGTATGTTTAGTGCATCCATTTGTATGTGTATAAAAAACAAACACCATCGATTTTATTGAAAATTGGTTTATTAGATTTTAGATTAAGGGCTACTAGTATAAAATTTGGGAAGTGTTTGGCTTAGCTTATTTGGTGGGCTTTTGATCTTATTGAGATTTTAATAAGCTCATAAGCTAATTATTCATAGCTTATAAGCTCAAGTTTACGAGCTTATAAACCCTAGATTATATGGATAAGCTTATAAGTTATTAAGAATGAGCTTACAAGCTCATTATTAATAGCTTATAAGCTCAAGTTTATGAGCTTATATACATATATGGTTAAGCTTATAAGTTATTAAGAATGAGCTTACGAGCTTATTAAAATTTAAATAAGCTCATAAGCCTATCAAATAGGCTAAAAAACACACATTGATTGGTTTCATGACTGTTTTTACAGGGCATTCTTGAGTTATAATCAAGTGAAAAGTGTTATAGTTAAGGCATGTTTCTAGGAAATTGACATGATTACACCGACTCTTTAGAATTTAAGGTTGCATAAGCAACTCAATGATAAAGCGCTTTCTCATGTTGGTTGCATCATTTTACATGTAATATGTGTTTCTTAGGAGTTTAGTTGACTGTGCGATCAATCAGATATACAGACTGATAAAACATTGGGCCAGATTTTTGCTACTCGTAATCATTTATCGGGTGAATTGCTGCCCTATATTTCGAAAGCTACTTCTTTGAATATGATCGATTTGAGTCACAACCAATTTACAGGTAAAATCCCTGAAACAATAGGGGAATTGAAGTAGTTGGGTAGCATTCATTTAGATAACAATAAGTTCACTGGTGAAATACCAAAATTGTTATGTTCATGTGAGCCTCTTAGTGATATAAACATAGCGTATAATTCATTGTTAGGAAAAATTCTAGCAGCCTTAGGATGGTTACCAATGCTTAATATCACCAGCGCTTAATATTTCACGTATACCAGGCGTAAAATTTCCCCATTAGTTTGTTAAAATAATATTTCTTGTTGGAATTATGCACTTTGCATTAAACATGGATATAATGCATGTATCATTTTATAAGAGCCTTCAAGTTACACCCTTTTAAAAAAATTATATTTGTAGTTAAATTGTCATAATCATAAGTGGTTCATTTCATAGCTGAAGTGTGATCATGTCGCACAATTCGTTAACATATGAGAATCGAATGTAGTACAATATCACTTCGGTTCAAATTCTATATTATTGATGAAGCAGCCTTAATGGCACTAAATAATTACGATTTGTGTGAAGGATTGAAACCAATGATGCAATAGTTAATCTATGTTGCTTTATCTGGTGTGGAGTAACAGCTTCTGTTGGTTTCATGTTACATATCCTGAAATCGCTCAATGGGATAACTGATATAAAGTCACGACTAATATCAAAAGCTGAGTATGTCTTTTTTATGATCTAACGGGGCTATTATTATTGGAAATAGTGAAGTATGATCTTACGGCATCCGTTTTTATATTTAGTGCATCGCTAGGCATATTAGGGCATCAGTCAGTATGATCAGTGCATCAACCAATTCCTAAGTAAACGGGTTTTTTATTTTTGAAACAGTTTTGGGGTATACTCTCTTTTTCCTACAAAATTAGTTTGGTGTATACTTATTTCTTTCTTTGCGTATAAGGTTTCTGAGAAGGTTTAGAGATGCCAAACCATGAATAACACCCTTCCCAAAATGATCAAATTTCACCAAGACCTGAAACTAATTATGATCACGAACCATCTATAATGGGCAAACTTTGTCTAATGCACAAATGAGGAGGTACATGTATTTTAGTTTTTTAATAAACTTGTTAGACTTTGTATCTTTAGTTTAATCAATATCTCTGTGAATTCATATTCATTATATTTTGGTTTTTGAGTAAACTGGTAAGGCACAACAGAGTTTGTCGCAAATATCTTCTCAGTTTCATGACACTCTAAGATTGAGTCATAGAGACAGTGACAATGCAAATCAGGTTAGTTTTGTGCACCTTAGGCAATCCCACAATATTGAATTTTTGTCATTATTGTTATTATGTAAGTAACAATAATGACAAAAATGCAACCATGATTTTGTGAACTTAGCAGGTTTAATTGTAAATAAGCATCATGAAACATTGCTTTAGTGATGGGGTAGTTTCTCTAAAATCGATTTGAGGTTGCAATGTTGATTAAGTTAATATTATCTCTTTCCGAGAAATGCATTTTATATGATTAAGGAGGTGAGTATAATTAGTGCATTAGTCAATATGATTAGTGCATCACTATTTATATTGAGTTTTGATTCAATATATTAGCAATTATTCTATCAGTTTATCTAAGGGTGAAATAAGTTGTTGGGAGTTCATTATTCAATTTGCTTATCAAATTGTTACCTCTTAAATCCTCAAATAAGCTTGATGTACAAACTGAGCATGGTGGTGAGGCGGAGGGGTCAAGGTTGAACAGATATTAGGGGAACCAAATCATTTTCCTTCATAATATATTGGAATCAGTGGATAGATACGGGGTTTTTTAAAGTTTCAGCTAGGCTTTCGTTTTATTTTTATCCGTTTAGGTTCTTTGTTGATGGTGGATGTTTGTTGTTTGGTGTTTGTTCCAGACTTTGGTTTTCTAAAAAGTTCTAGATAACTTCAACCATCTTGAGTACGCCGGCTGCTTGATCTTCAACTTGATTTGTTATGATGGTAGGTTACTTGACTAGCCCTTATGTCGGGTTCTTCTTATAGCCAGCGTCGGAATATGTTGTCGGTTCGATTTCTTTTCAAATTTTGAAATTATGGTTTTCGTACGATTTGAAGGTTTCCCTCACAGCTTCTTTATAAGTTTTCGTTGTTTTTATAAACTTGGTGTTTGTTATAAAATGTTATAATAGGTTGACATATGTTTTGCCGTAAATTATGTTACAGTTAGTAGATGATTTGAAGGTAAAATTAAGTGGAAAGCAATAAGAAAAAGATAAACTCAAAAGGGTATATAATCTCATGACTTCTACTTTTCTTGACTTTTCAATTGCAACAATTCTTTCTTAATATTGGTTAATTAACTCTCAATTATGCATACAAGATATTGCATCACTGGTATAGAAAAGAAAAAATGAAGCTCCAAATCTTGAACTGATGGAAAAAAAATAAGAGGTAATTTTATTTTTTAGTTTAATTTTTTAGTTTAAAGTTTGATTTGATTATTTATGAAATTGAATTATAGATAGGTTATTTAAGTAAACACGAGTTGATCCAATCACAGTTATTATTGGTGCCTTTATTAAATATCCGATCATATTGTTGTTTTAGGTACACAGGGTTCGCCTACAATGCGTGACGCGGCAGATGGTGAGCCAACAACAATAGCGTCGGCTGGACACCAAGGTCAGCCATATACAGGTAAACATCAAAATTCGTCAAATACAGTTGCTTATCCACAACGTGATATGAGTTTTATCAACTTCATTTTTAGCTACTGTAAATCACACATCAGCTGTGGAAATTGTCACACTTGGATTGTTAGTATTTTTTTAAAAGCCTTTTACTATGGTTTTTGTTAACCCTTTGGTAATACTATTCATCTTTTCAGTTCAAAGATGCTAAGTAATAGACACGGAACTAAAAGGGTTTTGTTTAACCCTTTGGTAATACTATTGTTCAGCTTTTGAATTCAAATAGTAACAGTCGAACTTCGGATTTACCTATGTATATACTCACATTTCAATTCAAAGATGCTAATTGCACACTCTAATGCGTTCTTATTTGGTGTTTTATGTCATCACTGATTTACGCTTCGCTAATTCAGGCGCAAGCAATCACATAACTGTGGGTGCAAAAAGAAGCAGAAGAATGCCAACACCAGTTGCACGTACAACTGATGCAGCAAGGTGCCACACGCAGGCTATGCTAACTAATTATGATTTGCACCTCAGAAGAAACAACGTGGGAGACAACCAGGAATCATACAACGTAGCAAGTGAGGAGTGGAGCGACTCTAGAAACAGGTAAGACCCATTTTACTTACGAATGTGGCGAGTCAGCATATATATATCATTTTAGCAACCAAGTTATACAAACATTGCCTCAGTACCTAAAATTTGTATATTGACTAGACAAAAGGGGCTACAATTGGAAGGAGAAGGCCACAGACCACGAATACCACCTGCAGTATTGTGTGTCGAGGTATATTCAGCAAAATCTGATGCATCATATTCAGCAAAAAAGGACAGTAACTTTTCCTTTTTCCCCCAGATATGGCTTTCTATGTTCAATCAATGAAACTTTTAGCGGAACATGCCTATTCTTCTTATACAAAATACATGATGCAGTTAAGGACAAGAAATTGTTGAATGACTGAGGGACATGGACATATTGTTTTGCAAAGACCCTCGCCGCAACGCGGCGGGCACCTACACCTCGTTATTTATAATCTGAACCTGAACAATCGTTTAATCTTTTATTGTGTTATGTTTAATACAGGAAAGATTCAGCAAAGAAACTAGTTCATTGGAAAAGCGAATTCATTGATACATTGAAGCATTACTAGTTGGGTATTTAGCTTCTGGCGTTGATGTGAAGATTAGTTCTAGATTGCTTGTTAAGCTTGATATGTATTTCTAGCAGTTAGCAAATATTTTTTCTTGAACTTACTTTTAGACTAGCTAATGTATCTTAAAAGAATCATGTTTCTAAGTATTCAAAGTTCCCTTTTTCTTCTTTGTTCTTTTTTTAACTGTATTTAATTACCTTTTTCTTCTTTGTTCTTTTTTAAGTGTATTTAATTATCATATTACAAGTAATACATGACAAGTATGTCACTTCGTATTTATCTTCTACGGTTATTCATTTATACAAAGATAATCAGGAAATGTATAAAAAGTTACAAAATAGCCCTTAAGAAATAACAAATAGGACAAAGAGGCCCCTAGACTTGGGAGGGAAAAAAAGAGTGGAAGGGAAGGTGATCTAATGGTTGAGATCACTTCTCTCACTTTTCTCTTGAGATGAACTTTTTAAATGATCTCATCCCTATATATATATATATATATATATATATATATATATATATATATATATATATATATATATATATATATATATATATATATATATATATATTAAAAAATATTAAAAAAAGGTTTTATTTAGATTTTAAGAAAAATAATAATAAGTTTTTTTTTTTTTTTTTAATTTTTAACAACCATTACCAAAAAAAATATCAAATTCGCGAATTTGTTTTAGTTTGGGGACCAATTGCGTAACTTTTAATCAAGTGTAACCTGTAAACCTGCTAATAGCCGGTCATATTAGCTAGATCAAAGATTATTTGAAAAGGGAGGTGATACTCGCACCATATTTTTTATGCATGCACCACAATTTGTGCATTTTGTCGATAACAAACGTAAAATCATTTTAACGAAATAAATAAAATACGTAAATGGTTTGAACTAATAGTTTCTAACATATTCATATTTTCACATAAAACACTAAAACAAGTATAAGTGATTTTATGATTTAATATTACATGTGTACAACAACTAGTGTTTACATATTTGGGTAAAATATACACATAACTAGTATGTAGTATATTGGGTAATATAAATGTGTAGAAACTTAAGTATCATAACCCATTAGGCAAATACATTGAATGTAGTTGGGTACAACCCAAAGCTCATGACCCATGGAGCTTGACCCATAACCCATTGCATGACATCATGCTTATATCATATATGGATAATATCAATAACGCATGGTTTTGACCCATACCCATGTGACTAGGTGCATTGCACTCAAGAGATATATTGTATCTAGCTAAAGACCCATGGATCAACCCATGACCCATGACCCATAACCCAAATACCCATGGGTAAGAGGGCGTCACGGATCCCTAGCTTTACGCTAGGCGGATCCCTTATGGAAGGATCCGTGGGATCCGGGAACAGTAGCATTTTTCCTTTATAAATAGTGAGCCATTTCTTCATTGTTTCTCACCCCTTTCTAACATACTTTCCCCTAGAGTTAAAAACTCTCTAACCTCAGATCCAAGAGATCTATGTTTGTAGTTTTGTTTTTGTGTGATCTTCTAGGTTCCTCTTAAAGACAAGATCACCACCTTTGAAGACGAGCAAGCTCAAGTCCATGAGTTGCCATGCTTCCTCATCATCAAGACTACTGAAGTCTTCTTGTTGGTGATTGTTTTTCTTTTCCTAAGAAGTGTTGAAGACATTTATGAAAGGTGTCTCAAGTGTCAAGACGAAGATATTAGTGAAGGGTATCTATCTCCATATCATAAGCACTTGTGTTAGGTGCTTAGAAGTCAAGACTAGAAGCATTATTGAAGGGTGCTTAGAAGTCAAGACACAAGACATTAGTGAAGGGTGTCTTGAAGATCTAGTTAAAGGCATTAGTGAAAGGTGCCTTAGATGTACATTCGATATGGTGTGTTTCGATGTACAAGATAGATTAGTACTAGATCCAAGGATATTGATATCCTTGATGATGTTGTAAAAAGGAGTTGATCTCCTTTGGGATTAGTCGTTGGTGTAGTCTTGGGAAGTAGTTCCTCCATTGCAATGGAACTAGGTGCTTAACCTAGTACCTAATAAAGAGTAGGTGACATTGTGTAGGTGTGGTTCACCTTGGAGTGAAAGAACTAGGTGCTTAGCCTAGTACCTAATAAAGGGTAGGTGACGTTGTGTAGGTGTGGTTCACCTTGGAGTGAAAGAACTAGGTACTTAGCCTAGTACCTTATAAAGGGTAGGCGACATTGTGTAGGTGTGGTTCACCTTGGAGTGAAAGAACCCGGTGGTTAGCCTAGCACCGGAAAAAGGGTAGGCGACGTTGTGAAGGCTTCTCCGCCATAAGGAGATTGGTGTCATGTAGTGTTTACGAACTCTCGAATAGGTGACTCGGGGAGTGGAGTAGGGCAAGGAAGGTGTCCTTGTAGCCGAACCACTATAAATACTCGTGTCGTGGTTATGTGCTTCTTACTCTTTATCTTTCATTACACGTTTATATATCTATCTATCAACGTCCAACATAAACAACTAAATAAGATTGACATAAGTCTATCTAAATATTTTAAAACGAAGTTTTAATTGGTAAAACTATTCAACCCCCTTATAGTTTTCCACAATTGGCATCAGAGCTTCGTCACCAAGTTTCTTAGAGTATGTTGTACTTTAAAAACTTGATACAATCCGTGTATGTTTGAAAACTACAAAGATGGGAATTTCTTAAAACAAAAAGTCATGTTTTTAGAAATCATCATATGTTGGATAGTGATAGATCATTCTAACATTTTCCTTTGAGAATTCTTCATACTAGGATTTGGGTATCTTAGAAGATCATGAAGTATTTCGCGTATATGGTTTCTAAAACCATAAAAAAGGAATATAGCAAAGGTATGTTCTCTTAGTTACAATTATTAGTCAAAGACGTGCTAAATTGCTTGTGGATAAAATGGTGATATAGGCTTCTATCTTATAATAAGCATAATATGAAAAATGTTTTGTTGATTTTTTTTTGAAGTTTTGTTGTTAGATATCTTGTTAATCAAGCTTGAATAAAGGTAAAAATGGATAATATAACTTCACTAAAAAGTCTACAATGGTTAAACCTTTTTGTCGGGTCAAAACATGTATTTTTGTAATTCTGTGTCAAATCCGCGGATCCCTCAGGTTACACTGAACGGATCCCTCAAGCAAGGGATCCGTGGGATCCGTGGTACAGAAGACAGTTTTTGTCTAAATTTCAAAAATTCATAACTAATTAACCGTAAGTCGTTAGAAGTCGTGCCACCTATCGTTTTAAAGGTATTTGAGTCTACTTTCATTTAAAAATGATTTCATAAATTGATTCAAAACAAAAATTTACAGAATCATTGATTTATAGTAGAAAGTCATTTTTCGGTCATAACTATGGCACAAACTTTTGATCTAATTGGAGACGGATATTTTCATCTTTGAATAACAAGGTGTCTTCTTTTGAAATTAAGGTTTTGATCATATTTATTAAAGAAACTAATCAAGCTTGGTATACATGTTTATATTGAAAAGAACTTTCGTATGCTATGCTAAATGATAAATTGTCTTCCTTGCATTACTTGATTATTTGCTTATCTCAAATAGCTTTTGTGCTTGTTTGATTGAATAACATATGTGGTTTCTTTACCTTGCTATTCATTCTCTTTCTTGTCGATTTAGTAATATTCTACTAATCAATGTGCTATTTGAAGGAGTGTTTGGGATAACATCTAAGTTGTGTCGAAAATGTTAGTTTAAATACTTAGATAAGTCATATAAGTTGAAAAATGTTTAAAACATGTAATACACTAAAATGGCTTTTTGATTGAGTTTATCATGTGTGCAACATAAATGTTTTATGTGCTTATATGATTTCCTGATTTCATATTTTCTTGTATCGTTTTCTAAAAACAACAAGAATGTACATCGGATCATAACCTACACTTGTGTTGATGATGTACTCTCCCGTTTTCCTTTTCATGATTGCTCTCCAAGCATGATAGTAGGATTGACAACTTGATTATTTCATCCGATATACTCAAGTAAATTATTTTGCAACGCAAATATAATTGTTCATATCCGAAAGTCCAAACTCAAGCTTTCCAACATCATATGTTTAACTAGCTCTCCAACCATTTTTTTTTCACCTTAGTTGTTTCAAGTATAATATTAATAAAATCGAAGCAAAGTATCATCATTGTTACTTTTCGATAGGCCATTGTAAGAATATAAATTTTCCTAACTTGAGAATGAATAATGGAGAACTTATTGCACTAGAAACTCAATTTGACCTAACGGTTGAATTGCTTCCTTGATAGAAGTTGGGTATGTGGAATCGCCCGTAAAAATGGTCGTGTTTAGTCGTAATTGAGCACCGCTAGTAATAGTCTCATATTCATTCTCTCACTTGAGAAATTTATACTCCTATGTTTTCCTAAAGTAAGTTTACAATGGAAATACTTTGCATTGTCTTAGGATTACTAATCAAACAAATTGCAAAATTGATTTTTCTTTTAGTTAATCACAACCACTTGCCTCATCAAGCGATTATCTTGCTTTGATCGAGAAGAGCTACATGACTTCATGGACGAAGGTCATTGTATGCTAATCACCATCCGTAATGACTATACATAGTTCATTGCTTCCGTTGACCAAAACAACAACTCCACCTTCCGGATGAAGTCTAGGATTGTCTTGAGCTAGCACCTCACTACTCTATTGTCTTGAACACTATCATATATTTTTTTGTTTCACATACCTTGCACGTCATTGTTAATACAAACGATTTACTAATCTAGATCGTAAATATGTTTTGAGCCTCTTGAATAGTGTTTGTTAAGTTTGATAAACCTCTGTGTTATTTGTGAGCTAGATCTCATATTAATTACTTATGTGCTATTCTTACATGCTCTCATTGCTATGTTTTACTTGTATACATATATGCTTGCTGTAAGAAATCATTAGTTTCAAAATTCGATACATAGAGCAAACTTGTGCAACCCTTGCACGCCTTTTGTAAAGGTGATGTTTTGCAGGGAGACGGATCCCTAAGTTTGTGCTAGACGGATCCCTAATCTTAGGGAACCGTGGGATCCGGGCAAACAGAAATGCAGTTGCAATCATTATATTTAAAAACATGTCTTTAGCTCACTTCACATCACACTAAGCAAAACATAGTGTCTTAGGACAAATTGAGTCCTTATCAAGCTGAGTAAAAGTTTCATACTCACGCATAATTCACTTAGATCACACTCAAGGTGCTTGTAGATCTATTGTTTCATCAAAACTCATTACTCTTCCGCTCTTATACTCACACATGATTCCCCACATGTTAATACATCTAGCTTTAGAAACCTTTCAATTTTAGCAAATTGAGTATAGTCATCCTTACCTCAAAATATGTCGAGATGGGTCAAATTCTAGCTTTTCCATCTTAAGCTTTTAGGATATCCTCCAAAACACTATATTAAGCTACTATCTGGTCTCTAGGACCATTTAGCTCCATTTGACACTTCCAAGTTTTTAGTGTCATCTTTGTTTATTCATTGGTACTAATAAAAGTTCAAATTTCTTCCATAAGAGGCAATCATTAGCTACATCACTCATTGCCCTTGAACATATAAGTACCTTTTCATTTAAGATACTTAGGAGGACTGAAACACTAAAGATGTTATAGGCCTTAGATCTTAGAGACATCAATCTTACCCTTTCGTACCTGCTGAAAACCGGATCCCTAGGATTAGCCTAGACGGATCCCTCATTGGAGGGAACCGTGGGATCCGTATGACAGATTCATGTCAACTCTACCTAAAACAATCATTTCAAGCTCATCTTGCTAACTTGAACACTCCATCTCATCTTAATTAAGATCCTAGATCAATACAAATCTGATGTTGATTCTTGTTCATGCTAATCATCACATTCCAAAGAATCTTAGTGGCTTAAGTCTTGAATGTACTTACCAAATCTTTTCCTTTATAAATCATCTTGTTAGAATCCCTTAGTCATCAAACACAACATAATTCTCTGCATTTAGAAACATTCTCTTTAGTCATTTCATCATGAGAAAAGCTCCTAGTGCTAACTCATCCACCCAAGAACCACCCAAGAAACTTGCTCGTGTTGTACACGAAATCTCCTCAACCGAATCATCTTCGGTTAAACCCACAAATGCTAGGATTTCCCCTCCACTAACTCAACCAATCAAACCAATCCCTAAAAGGATAGTTCCCACAAAACTACCTATGCCAAACACCACCATACCTCCTAAACCAAACAATCACATTTCCACTAAACCATCACCATTGGTTCCTAGAGCTATCTCATTTCTTCCACCACCACTACCTAGCCATGACAAAGATTGTTATCATTGTCAACATGTTAAAAGTTTAATACATGAAGTACGAGAAGATCAACGTTTCATGATCTATCACCTCCTCGAACGTTTCGACGAGATTAAACCTAAACAAACTTGAGCTAGAAGATTTTAGTGGTGTCCTAGTATCAAGCGTGACTTAGATAAATCTAGTAATTCCAAATCATGTATTGCTCTTTTTTTTAGTTTTTAGAGTCATGTATATCATATATCTAGTTTTATTAAATGAAAAATTACATGCTACTTGCTATATTTCTGAGTATATGATTATGTTGTATAATGCATATCTCACTTTTGATGATAACATTATTTGTTATATCACCATTGCGGAAATTAGTCATCAGCAAGACGGATCCCTTAAATTTGCCTAGACGGATCCCTACAAGGAGGGAACCGTGGGATCCGTGAGACAGAAAACTATTTTTCTACTAACTTGAGTCATATTTGCAGGAAATTATGCATTATACTTGTTTTCTAACCTTTGTTTTGTAGTTATTCAATCTACACTTGAAGACTTTGACACCCTAAAGCTAGGGGGAGCTTTGTGTCAAAGCAATACATTGCAAATTACTTGCAATATTAGGATTACATTTCTTGACATCCCTTTGCAAAATTGCAATCATCAAGGGGGAGCACATTCGTCACTTAGACGAAATCTTTTGCAAACTTAGTTGCAAAAAAACTAGCTTAGTATTACTTTCTTGACGCCCTTACATAGGGATGGACTCGTCAAGGGGGAGTAAAGACGAGATCCTTTCCCATTACTTGCTCTCTATTTCATTTTATTTCTTTCACATGTTTTCCTAAAACAATGTGTTAGTTTCCTTTCGAAGCTCTTTTTGTTTCGACAAAAAAAGGGAGAAGAAAGTAAAAACTACAAATTCAAACTTTTACGAATTTTAGCTTTTCCTTAAAATAATTTTATGTTTTGTCATCAATAAAAAGGGGGGAGATTGTTAATACAAATAAGCCGTAAAAACGTTTATTTATATTTTACGATCTTCTAATGTTTTGTCGATAACAAACGTAAAATCATTTTAACGAAACAAATAAAATACGTAAATGGTTTGAACTAATAGTTTCTAACATATTCATATTTTCACATAAAATACTAAAACAAGTATAAGTGATTTTATGATTTAATATTACATATGTACAACAACTAATGTTTACATATTTGGGTAAAATATACACATAACTAGTATGTAGTATATCGGGTAATATAAATGGGTAGAAACTTAAGTATCATAACCCATTAGGCAAATACATTGAATGTAGTTGGGTACAACCCAAAGCCCATGACCCATGGAGCTTGACCCATAACCCATTGCATGACAACATGCTTATATCATATATGGATAATATCCATAACCCATGGTTGTGACCCATACCCATGTGACTAGGTTCATTGCACTCAAGAGATACATTGTATCTAGCTAAAGACCCATGGATCAACCCATGACCCATGACCCATAACCAAAATACCGATGGGTAAAGAGGAGCGTCCCACGGATCCCTAGCTTTACGCTAGACGGATCCCTTGTGGAAGGGATCCGTGGGATCCGGGGAATAGTAGCATTTTTCCTCTATAAATAGTGAGCTATTTCTTAATTGTTTCTCACCCCTTTCTAACATACTTTCCCTTAGAGTTAAAAACTCTCTAACCTCAGATCCAAGAGATCTATGTTTGTAGTTTTGTTTTTGTGTGATCTTCTAGGTTCCTCTTAAAGGCAAGATCACCACCTTTGAAGGCGAGCAAGCTCAAGTCCATGAGTTGCCATGCTTCCTCATCATCAAGACTACTGAAGTATTCTTGTTGGTGATTGTTTTTCTTTTCCTAAGAAGTGTTGAAAACATTTGTGAAAGGTGTTTCAAGTGTCAAGACGAAGATATTAGTGAAGGGTATCTATCGTCCATATCATAAGCACTTGTGTTAGGTGTTTAGAAGTCAAGACTAGAAGCATTATTGAAGGGTGCTTAGAAGTCAAGACACAAGACATTAGTGAAGGGTGTCTTGAAGATCTAGTTAAAGGCATTAGTGAATGGTGCCTTAGATGTACATTCGATATGGTGTGTTTTGATGTACAAGATAGATTAGTACTAGATCCAAGGATATTGATATCCTTGATGATGTTGTAAAAAGGAGTTGATCTCCTTTGGGATTAGTCGTTAGTGTAGTGTTGGGAAGTAATTCCTCCATTGCAATGGAACTAGGTGCTTAGCCTAGTACCTAATAAAGGGTAGGTGACGTTGTGTAGGTGTGGTTTATCTTGGAGTGAAAGAACTAGGTGCTTAGCCTAGTACCTAATAAAGGGTAGGCGACGTTGTGTAGGTGTGGTTCACCTTGGAGTGAAAGAACCCGGTGGTTAGCCTAGCACCGGAAAAAGGGTAGGCGACGTTGTGAAGGCTTCTCCGCCATAAAGAGATTGGTGTCGTGTAGTGTTTACGAACTCTCGAGTAGGTGACTCGGGGAGTGGAGTAGGGCAAGGAAGGTGTCCTTGTAGCCGAACCACTATAAATACTCGTGTCGTGGTTATGTGCTTCTTACTCTTTATCTTTCATTACACGTTTATATATCTATCTATCAACGTCCAACATAAACAACTAAATAAGATTGACATAAGTCTATCTAAATATTTTAAAATGAAGTTTTAATTGGTAAAACTATTAAACCCCCCATTCTAGTTTTCCACAGTGTTGCATGCATCAAAAAATGTGGTGTGAGTATCGATTCCCATTTCAAAATATGTTGCATATATGGATGAGCATTTAGACCCAAATCCTGGTATCGAACTGGAATTGTACCGGTACCATACCGAAATGGTACCGAGTCCCAATACACAGTATGTACCATGAATTGAGCTCCAATAAAATTTGGTACCACTAATACGGTACCAGTACCAAAGCGGGAAGTACAAAAAAAAATTCCGAAAATTGTATCATATTTTTTAATTAAATAACTTATCCAAACACCCATTTGGCCCGTTCCATGTCAAACAATAGTCATGTATGTTGGAATCACTCCTAAACCTAATTCAAGTGTTAGTGATTCATATGTAATAGTTAGCTTAATATGGCCTTTATGTTAGTAATTAGCCTTAGGCTTATGTAGAAGGCCCATAAGCCTAGGCCTAGTCCAATAAGGAAAAGGATGGGAACTTGGAGTGTTGCCCTAGTTCCCTCCTATAAATAGTCTTGTAAACCTTCTATTGAAGGTTGGTTGTTCAATTTATTCTCTCATTCATACCTTACGCCTAACCATTCAATATTTACGTGTGTGTGTGTTTGGATATTGTTCAACCGATCTCTTCTCCATCTTATTTCTACATATTGATGCTTGTGTTACATATATGGGAACCTAAAAGTGGTATCAATCGCCAAATAGTTGGGTGAACGTATTGTTTTTGAAGTGGGTTTTGGTCCTACGCGTAAAACATACGGTTCGTTGTTTTCAACTTTGGTTTGCTTAAAAAACTCATTTTTTACACTTTTTAATCCAAGATTCTTGTCCTTTCAATGTTTTAAGGTGTTAAAATATCTGTTTTTGGCATAAAGTTTCAAAATTTACGCGTGGATCATTGTTTTTAAGCTAGTTTTTGTTCGAGGGTTTCGTTCTACGCATAACTGTTTTAGACACTTTGAATCATCAAGTTTCACACTTTTGTGTTATTTTGGTGATATTGAAGATATTTCATCACAAAAATCTGGTTTTGAAACATCTTTGGGCAAAAAATCACTTTTCGAGTAGTTCTACGCATAACCAAACCCTAAACTTACGCGTAATTTGTCCTTGGTTTGATCTTCTTTTTTCGTGGTTTACTCCGTGTTTTCTTGCTTGGATAAGCCTGAAAATATGTCGACTTTGGATATCTTTTGCACTGTGATAGTGTAAAAGATCGTTTGGTAAAAACCCTAAAATTATGCATAAGCTAAAGCTTACGCGTAGACTTTTTACGCATAAGATTCATCTTACGCCTAAGCTTTGTCTTACGCATAAGGTAATCCTACGCCTAAGGTTTCTACGCCTAACTTTTTGTTTACGCATAACTTTAGCGTTTTATCCTTACTTACGCGTAAGCTAATCCTACGCGTAACTCTTATTGTTACGCGTAACTTTGGTGTTTTTACGCATAAGTGGTACTTGGCTTTTCTGTGATTTCTACGCCTAAGGACTCTTCACCAACAAAGGTTCATTCAACTACAAAGATCCGTTTAACAACACAAGCTTTCAACATGTCACAACCACCATACTCTAGCTATTTTCCTTACACTTATAATCAACAACAACAACAACTAAGTCCACAACATCAACAATTTAATCATCAACAACAGATTTATCAACAACAATTTAATCAACAACATACTCCACAACTTGCAGCAATTCCACAACCTCAAATGGTTCAACCACCGCCTAGTCTTCAAGTACAACCTTACACAAACTTCTACAATCAACATCCATCCAGGAATACTATGAAGGAACGAACATGGTTTGGCAAGATGTGTGAAGCCTTAAGCAGCCAACAATCAATTCATGAAGCTGGCTCACTTGATAGACCTCCAATGCTCACTCCAGGGAATTATGAATAATGGGTAATTAGGTTCTTTAGGTTTTGTGATCTAAAGAAGCCTCATGGAAAGTTCTTAAAGAAGGTCATTATGGAAGGTCCATTTCAGATGCCTACTACTGTCACACCCGCAGATCCAGATGCCAATCCACCAAGAGATGCAGTCACCAAAATTGCTACTGTTGCAGACCTCACGGGTGATCAACTTCTACACTTTGAAGCTGACGAACTTGCAATGCAATACATACTTTTAGGACTACCAAATCCAATCCTTCGAAGTGTTGATGCTCAAAAGACTGCAAAAGCGATGTGGGAACATATTCATCTTCTTATGGAAGGCACATCACTCAATCAGGAAGACATGGATTCCAAAATCTACTTGGCTTATGAACACTTCATGATTGAACCAGGAGAGACATTAGAGTCATATCATCATCGCTTTTCAGACATCATTAATGATTTGGACAAACACAATATCATCATGCCACGAATTGTTGTCAACACTAAGTTCCTAAGTAGTCTTGGTCCAGAATGGGAAAAGTATGTTATTTTTCTCCGTCAAGCGAAGAATATGCATCATGCTACCTACGGATTGTTGTACGATTATCCGAAGCCTCATAAAAAAGAAGTTGATAAGGAAAGGATTATCCGTGGCCAAACTGTTTCACCTTCAATTCCGAACAATCAACAACTTGCTTTGTGGGCTCAAACAAATATTCCTCCTCAAAAGCTCCTCGGCCGCTCCTCAACCAACTGCAACTATCACACCTTATGATCCGTCACAGAAACAACCTCAACAAAATCAATTGGTTCCATACAACAACAACACTGCTCAAGCTCTTTACTGTGAAGGCGATGAGGACTCGATGCCTTCGATGAATTGCAACAAGAATTTGTTATGATTGCTAAAGCATTTGGCCGTTATACAAACAAATCCAACAATCGCATTCGTTCTTCATCTAATACAAGGAATCGGGCTGTTGTGAACAATGGACGCGTTGAAGTTCAAAACCGTGGTTATGGTCGTCAGATGGGAGGAGGTCAAGGGTTAAATGCTATGGGAAGGAATCATATGGGTGCTCTGCAACAGCAAAGGGCTCAAGTGGTTGAACAGGGAAATTCTCAGAATGGGGTTAATGGTCTTCGATGCTATAACCGTAATGAGAAGGGTCATCTGGCTAATGCATGTCCTAAACCGAGGACAAGAGGCAATGCTTATTTCAAAGAGGCTTTGCTCTTGGCTCTTAAGGATGAAGCTGGTGGAATTCTTACCAACAAGGAAGAGCTTTATGGCGATGCAGATTCGATGATGATATGGAGGACTTGCAGGCTAATGCAGCAGTAATGTTGATGGCACAAATGCAAGCTCTACACATGAGTGACACAGGCCCAGTGTATGACACTGACGGCTTGTCTCAGGTACTTGAACAAACAATTATCATTAATGAACGATATCTCCGCCAACATCGCATCGACATAGATCGAGTGTTCAACATGAGCCTTCTACATCTCATTCTGATGATCATCAACTAGACCCCGTAGTTATCTTTGATGATCAAGATGACCTTATGGTTACCATTGATGATCAAGTTGACTTCGTGGTTATACTTGAGGATCTAAACAATGACCATGTTGAGACTCACGTTGAACAAAATGATTCTATGTTTGATCCAGAATTTGAGCTCCGGACCTTAGTTAAAGACCAACAATCCTGAGTGGAACATTATCATGATGTCAATTCAAAACTAAAAGCAAAAAAAATGCCTTGTTAACCGGGGATAACGATTGCTTAATTCGACAAATCGAAGTTTTTAAAACTCAAGAAAAAGCAGAAAAGGTTTTGAAGTCACTTTTGCTAAATCTTATCAAAACAAAAAAATCTTTAGAACGACAGATACGTGATCTAGCCGCATCGAAGAATGCTTTGTTGTCTCAAATAGAACAAATGAAACATGAACATAAACAACAAATTAACGCTCTTACTTTGGAAACTCAAAAAGCCAAGGCTGAGCTGTTAACTTTTCAAAAACAGTTCTCTGAGTACAAAAAGCATTCAACGAAACGAATAGATGACTATCTTGAGGAAATTGTCGACTTACAAAACAAAATCAAAGAGTTTAAAACTGTTGTTTATAAACATGGTGAATCAATCACAACGATTCAAAAATTTTCTTTCAAACCAAATCCAAATGGATATGGACCGAATCTTGCTGATTATAAACCTAAGTTTTCACACAGAGCATTAAAACCAAATCCTAAAGTTTACAGTGCAGGACATAGAATTGATGATTCAATTATGACTGTTGTGGAATATAATCGCATGGAGGAATTAGATGCAGATGACGAGAGTCGGTCAAAAATGGAAAATGTCATTTATAACAAACCATTTAACTATTCAAATGCCGTAACTTTTGTCGCACAACAAGATACTTCAAACACACCGTTGGTTATCACATTAGTTTCTGAAGTTAGTCCCCAACACAATGGTGCACATATTAATGATCCTTTACCTTCACTCAGTGAAGTAAAAACTAAAGCCGAAAGTTGTCGTGTTATCAAATATTTCGACACTTTCTTATCCGACATCAAACTTTTGGAACGTGAGATTGAATTTCATTCTGAAATAAAAGTTGAACATTTTCACTCGCCATTGGCACGAGAACAAAGAGACATTTTTCAGAAAATAATTTTACCCCATGTCAAAATTTGAAAGCGTACTATATTGGGAAAGGGATTTTCACAAGGAACTTGGTCTCATGAAAATAGTTTTTGAGAAAACAGAAACATCGATTTCAAATACTAAACGTAAAAAGAAATTATTGCGAAAAGATGTTGATCGACTATTGGAAAACGTTATATGTCTTGATATCAATAATCTTGTGTTATTACAATCATTGCATATGCATCGATCATATCTCTGTGATTCTGTTGAAATTGTTGAGAATACTGACAATGTGCTTCAACTCGAGTCTTTTAAAGTTGAAAATGAACGATTGACAAACGAACTTTCTAATGCAAAACGTCGTCTTAATTGGTGTCAAAAAGATATTCATGATCAACAACTTGCTTTTCAAAACAAAATTGCCCAGTTGTGTGCAAAATCTTCTGATCCTAAAATTGAGCAACTGGATGATCAAAACGTGTCTTTTAAGTGTCAAATCTCAAAATATGAACAAGAACTTGCAAAGGTTAAAAAGGAATATGGTGTCATATTTGATTTACTCAAACAGACTCATGATGAAGCATCAAACGAACTTGATCATTATCTTGCATACACTAAAGAGGTCATGAATTTTTCTGGAAATCTTCGTTCTGAAAATCAAGAGCTGGTGCACACTATTTTTAAGTTAAGGAAAATGTTAGGAAAGTATGAACAAGTTCACCTAGCATCATCACTTAAGAATATGTCCCTACCTTGACAAAACACCGTTACTAATGTGCTTCCCTCTGAAACAGACTAGTTGCCTCTTTTCCAAACGTCCGCACTTCACAGCCTAGGAGCAATAAAAGGAAGAATAGGAAGTTGCGACCTAATAAAAGACAAATAATGAATGTTGAAGTAGAAGAACACCGTAGGACTTTGAATAAGACTCCAGTTGCACCCACTTTAGATATTGCGTCTGGAAAATGTAATGGAAAAAGTGTTGTAACTAATGTTGAACCTTAAAGTACTTTTGATATTGATCGATGCATCTTGTGTTATTTGTCGTAAAAGTATGCGTCCTGATTGTCATGATAAATGTGTTGCTAAGGCTATCTTGTCACGTTTACGGAATCCTAAGATTCGAATACCTCTAAGGCCACTAATGCTTCTAAGTCTGTGCGGTAAACCGCCTTCTTTAGATTCTAAGAAAGCGAATTGATGTCCCTGTAGTTCCGTATCACCTCCAAGGATTGTTGTACCACCTAGCACATTCACTAAGACTAAAGCTAAGACTAGTTGGAGATGGCCGAAATGGATACATAATACACTAGGATTTAAATGGATGCCTAAAATCATTGATGTGTGTATTTCAACTATAACTGCTGAGGAACCCTCTAACACTTTGGGTTCCACATCTACTTCCATTCCATCTGTGTCGTGCGTGTCTAATGCGGTGATACTGAGATCATCCTTTGGATTGTTGATAGCGGATGTTCCCGACACATGACATCAACCTTAAGCTGTTATCAAACTTTGTTTCAAAGTTCATTGGCACTGTCAGATTCGGGAATGATCACTTTGCAGCTATCATGGGCTACGGAGATTACATTAATGGCAACATCGAAATTAGCAGGGTTTATTATGTGGAAGGCCTCGGTCACAATCTATTCTCAGTTGGTCCATTTTGTGATGGAGACTTGGAAGTAGCTTTCAGGGAGAAAACTTGTTTCATACGTGATCTACAAGGAAATGATCTCATATGCGGCCAGCGTTCATCCGATCTCTATACTACTCCATGCAAGACATCGCTTCATCTCCCATTTGTTTACTCTCAAAGGCTACATCTACAAAATCTTGGCTATGGCACCGTCGTCTATCACATCTAAACTTTCAAACCATCACCAATCTTGCACGAAACAAACTTGTTGAAGGTCTCCCGTGATTCCGGTATTCTAAAGATCACCTATGCTCGACTTGTGAACAAGGAAAAAGCACTGCGTGCTCATTTTCCTTCAAAAGTGGAACCTGACTCTCAAAGATGTTCTACATCTTCTTCACATGGATTTGTGTGGCCCGATCTGGCGTGCAACGATTAATGGCAAACGCTACATCTTGGTAATTGTTGATGACTACTCAAGATGGACTTGGGTTTATTTTCTTCAAAGTAAAGACCAAGCTCCACAGATGATCATCACCTTTCTCATGAAAATTCAAATTCACTCGAAACACCGTCCGACAAATTCGAACAGACAAAGGCGAATTTGTGAATCAAACTCTTTGGGAATATTATGAGAAAGTGGGAATTGAGCATCAAACATCTATTGCCCGCACACCTGAACAAAACGGAGTTGTTGAAAGACGAAACCGTGACGTTAATGGAAGCTGCCGAACGATGTTAATCAATGCTAAACTTCCAGTTACTTGTGGGGCGGAATCTTTGTCTCAACTGCATGCTACACTCAAAACCGCTTCAATGATCACAAACGTTACAACAAAACACCATTTGAGCTTCTCACAACCGTAAACCGAATCTTAAACACTTTCATGTATTTGGATCCCTTTGCTATCCGAATAATGATCGTGATGATTTTGAAAAGCTCAAAGCCAAAGCTGACATTGGAGTATTTATTGGATACTGTGAGAACTCAAAGGTTACCGGATCGGAATCGTCGTACAAAGCGGGTTATGGAAGCGATTCATGCTAATTTTGATGAGCTTACTGAGATGGTTTCAGTATAACGACTTGGAATCCGGTCACAACCCGCTTAAACTTTCCTAAACCCCATCATCACCGATACAAGCCCTCGCCTTACTCGTCAACAAATGGAAAGGCTATTTGCTCCTGCGTTCAAAGATGGCGATATTGATGAGCGTGCTCGGTGTATCCGCGTTTCCGCTGCTCACACGATAATACTACTATACGAGCACACTGCTACAACAACACGTTGAAGAAGCACCACCGATTGACTCTACAACAACAGTTGAACAACAAGCTGCTTCCAACGGCGAGAAGCCGGTGATGATGTTCGATTGATGTAACCCCACTGCGATTTTGATCCAAATGCGTTCTTTAACCCGTTTGCCAATGAAATGCTGCACACGTGTTGCGTTAATCATCTACAAGCCATTTGAATCCTCAAAATCTGCACAATGTATATCAACATCAACCTTCCACACATCGTTGGACAAAAGACCATCCTTTAGAGAATATTATTGGCAACCCGAATCAACGGTCGTATGAGACAACGTCTTCACAGATGGTGAACATTGCATTTATGCACTCAGCATCCTTGCTCAATCGAGCCTAAAACATTAAAGATGCAATGACAAAGGACAACTGGATTGAATCCATGCAGGAAGAACTCAACCAATTCAAATGTCTTGAAGTATGAGAAACCGCGGTAGAAAGACCAGCGGGGTCTTCGTCATTGGTCTAAAATGGATTTGGAAAAACAAATTGGATGCCGGCTTTGAAGGAACGTAATTAGAAACAAGTCACATCGGTGGCTAAGGGTTATAAACGGTATCGAAGAGGTATTGACTTTGAAGAATCATTTGCTCCGGTTGCTGCGTCTTGAGGATGTTCGGATTTTCTCGGCTTTTGCGGTTCACATGAACATCACGGTCTTTCGGATGGATGTCAAAGCTGCTTTTTCAATGGACAATTGAAGAAGCGGTTTATGTTAGCCTGGGGAAGGATTCGTTGATCTAGAGTTCCCTAATCATGTCTATAAACTGAAGAAAGCTCTCTACGGTCTCAAACAAGCCCCTCGAGTGATACGATAAGTTATCATCCTTTCTTATTGCCAATAAGTTTACCAAAGGTTCGGTTGACCCTACACTCTTTATACAATATCACGGGGCTCACATCCTAATCGTTCAAATTTATGTGGATGACATCATTTTTGGGTCAACACATTTAAAATAATCAAATGCTTTTGCAAAACTTATGACAAAACATTTTGAAATGTCAATGATGGGTGAACTCACATTCTTCCTTGGAATGCAAGTTCATCAATCACCCAATGGTATTTTCTTGATTCGGTCCAAATATGCCCTTGAATTATTACACAAATTTGGAATGCAAAGCAAAGGACACCTACGCCACACCAATGGCTCATACCAAGAAGCTAGACGCTGATTTACATGGGAAATTGGTGGATCCTACCAAATACCGTAGTATCATTGGGTCTCTCATGTATCTAACAACTAGCGGGCGATATTGTTTTGCCGTATATCTTTGCTCCGTTATCGGTCGAGACCAAGCTGGCGGGGAATATGTAGCCATTAATTTGAGAATCGGTATCCAGAAGGATTACGGTTTTGAACAATCGCCTTTTCGTATCGCCGACGCGGGATGCTTAGATTCATCGTAAAAGTACTTGTGAGCTTTACAATTTCTTGGTGATAAAGCGGTGTCATGGCAATCGAAGAAGCGGGATTGTACATCGTTGTCCTCAATCGAAGCGGAATATGTAGCCATGTCGGTGTGTTGTGCTCAAGTCATTTGGATGAGAACACAACTCAAAGACTATGGTCACGTATTTGACGAATCCCGATGTGCATAAATGCGACAATCTGAGTGCTATTGCGATCTCGTGCAACTTAGTTCAACACTCGAAATCAAAGCACATCGATCTTCGATATCACTTCATCAAGGACCACGTGGAGCAGTGCTTGTTGAATTATATTTTGTGGTATGTAGAGAATACCAATTGGCGCGATCTTCTCACCAAAGCCTTAGCTCTGCAAGTAGGTTTAATGAGTTGGTCAAATCACGGATTGGTAATATCGGTGTTTGACTCAAGAAGCTGGATGAACTCTTAAAACATTCTTAAAAGCAGTCAAACACCAAAATCTCTTTTGTAAATATTTTCAAAAACAAAATACAAAAATATAAAATCTGATAAAATTTCAAAAATATTCTTCTATCTATATTTCTTTTAACATGGCAAGTACAAATTCTTCCGTCAACACTCCAACTGTCAAAATTCATTATTTTTCCGATCAAGTGTTGAGGGGAGAAATAAATATTTTCGGTTTCATAAAACCTTGTACTTGCATGTTATCTTATCCTGGTTGTTTCTTTGATAATGGTGGTCACATTTACGGTTTCGACACTCCTCGGACTAAAATTTATAAACTTTCAGTATTTCTTAAGTCAAAGGGGAGTGTCGTCAAAGTTATTACCAAATATTCTTCGTTTGGTAACCAAAATGGAAGTTAAAGGCTTTGGATGATAATGGAAAAGGTTGAGGGACTAAAACTCTCAAAATCTTAAAGTTACTTTTAATAAAACACTCCACCTAACTTCTTATCTTCACATTTATTACACATACCAAACCATATCCTACGCATATAAATCGATCTTCAAATCCGTGTGTTGGATCATCATTTTGTAAGTGACTTCTTAATCTAAACGTGTTTTCAAACAAAGGTTTTGATTTAAATCAAAAACTAACGGTTAGATTTTCGATTATGATCGATTTGGTGTTCTACGCATAGCGTAAGAACACCTAATCAAAATAGGTGTTTGTGGTGAAAAGATTGTGTCAAAGCGTTTATATAACATCAATGATTATACTTTCATCACTAAAACACACCCGGATACTACAATTGAGTGATTTTGTTAATTAGGGTTTATGCGTGGGTTTGGGTATTTTCAAATGTGAATGTTTTTGATCAAAAAGATAGTTGCGTGATGTGGTTACTATAGTGAATTGATGTTATCCAGGCTCTGAAACAGCCCAGAAACACTAATTAATCGTTAATTAGAAATTAGGGTTTAATGTTCTTGCTATTTGGGTATTTTTTATTCATTGAGAGTTTTATGTTAAAACTTGGTCATAACACTCACATGACATCTAAGAACCACCAGAAAAACTTTGATGCAAATTCCATGGCTAGATTTCTTACGCGTGATTCTTGAACTTTAGGGTTTTGGTTTACGCATAAGGTTCATTACGCGTAAACTGTTTAATGAGTGTTCATGCCATGATCACTTTATACAATGAATGTATGTGTTAATATTGATGCTATGATGATTTATTTCAGGTTTGCTACACGTAAAAATCAGAATCAAGGTTGTTTGACATCTACGCATAAGGATCACCTTCGCGCGTAGCATGTTATCGCGTAAGAGAAATCTTCTGTACGTAAGGTTCTACATATGGGACTCTGGCGTATCACGTGAAGGATATGCGTAAACGATGACATCTACGCATAGGTCTACTCTTACAGTAAGCCTTACGCGTAAGGTTTATATACGTTTACGCGTAAGCTCTACGCATAAGGACCCCTTTTTCTCCTGCGTAAGACAAGGTCACGCGCAAAGCTTGCGCCTGCGTATAACTACTGTTTTACGCGCAAGCTACCATTCACGCCTAAGCCTTGATTAAACCTTCATCATGAATTGTTGCAGCGTGCAAACTTGTAAATAAATTAATCATAACGTCACGAAACCAATAATGTCACTAATAAGCTTAAAACGTTTAATATGTTGTGAAAAACAATATGTGATAACATAAACTTTAAAACCTAAAGTTAACTAACTCACAAAACTTATCACGATGTCATTGGACTTTTGAACAAACAAGTGACTGTGGACTCGTAACAATCATTGACATATCTCATTCAATAAGTAGACAATAAAACCTTATGTTGACTAACATTATGTCTTTCGATATGTTGGTTCTTTTGGCTAAATATATTTCAGATCGACATGGGCCTCAAATGAATGTGGATGCACCAAATGTTCTCACCATTATTGATATTTTCCCCATGGTTATCCTATGAAGATTGGAAAGAATAATCTTACGTATGACTTTGAAACTCTCACACCGCCGAGAATCTTCTTGTCTCATTCTTTGTTGACATTCGAAGAACCATCCTTATCGAACATGCTCACCAATTACGCCCACGATCACAGAGATCTACATTCAGCGGTTACGGAATACAATGCAAATGATCAAAGGTCAAAATGTTGTGACGGTGACTCTCAATCACAAGCAAATCACCATCACTCTGTAGATTTAAGGTTGTTCTCCTCATTCACGACATCATACTGTGAATACTCTGCGCACCTCTTTGAAGAGATTGTTACGCAATTTTTGATTGATATTGGGTATGGCGAAGCTTGAGGTATCACTAAGCATTCATGTGGATCTCAAGAATATTCCTCAGCCTTGGAGAACCCTTTATATGATAATCACAAAATCTGTTTTGAATTGAGGCGGTGGCTATGAGCATCCCAAGCTCGTGGGAACCAAATATTTTGGGCCCGATCAACATGAAGCAAATGAAGTTGAAGCTCGATATGGGATGACATGATGACATTCCTCAAAAAGCTTGGCTCAAAGATTCCTTATATCGGATATACAAAGCTGTTGATCAAAGAGCACTTGGATATAACCACGATATCCCCAAGAGAATCAATGACCAGACAATCATGACATGTTGTTGAATCCACTCTAAGCTGTCGGATTTAAGGAGTCAACAACTAAGAAACAAGGTGTTGTGTTGCGGATCACCTTCTCTCGAGATGAACTCAAACAACTCTACTCTTATAAAGGTATTTGGTTCTGTGGAAGAGAACAAAGTTGGTTTTCTCGATGATAATCTGTTGGAACACCTAGAAGGAAAACCGAAAAGGAAGTGGGGGTGTTACAATTCTTGAAGGTCAGGGAGAAAGTTTCCTAAGAGGTCACACGGTGCGCAAAAGCAAGTTCCCTCGAAGGAAGCTCTTCCAATCCCCAAACCTAAATCGCCACAACATCTAAAGGATGAAAGTTAGAAGATACTCAAGACGAAAAGAGGTTACCTACTCGGCGCAACCGATATCACTCAACGATCGTTAAACCTCGATCCCCGGCCAGATAAAGGAAAAGGAAAAGACTCTAGTAGATGAACAAGAAGGAGAAGAATCGGATGAAGAGCCTGCGGACACTGATGAAAAGTTCAAATTCATTAGACTCCAACGTTGCAAAAAATTTGCTAAGGATCAAATGGGTGGCCGGAGGATGGTGGAGTTCAACCTACACCAGTCGATGCGGTTAATCAACTCGATAAGGGATGCGGTGCCATCACTCATGAGCAACAACAGCGGCCGTGGAGGATTCTATTATGTTTGACATTGAAGAACGGTCTGAAAAAGGCGAGAAAGCATCGGTGATGATACTAAGGTGATGGCAGACTAAGTCTGGAAAGATGATGATGCGATTATGATCGCTTTCTTAGGTGTGATCCCACGTTCTAAGGAGAAAAGCGTCTAAACCATCTAAGGACGGAGTCTCCTCACGGTTCATCATCATCGATCCGCCTCCTCACTCATCACCACCACCATCTAAAGAACAACAAAATCCACATCAAATCGGTGAAGAAGCCAACAATGTCTTGGATCTCTCAAGCAAAGACTAGAATCGTTAAAGTGTCAAGCAGTCAGGAAGAAAGATATTACAAAGAAGAAGTTAGATTTTCTTGATGACCGGATCTGATATCTTCATGATGAGAAAGACAAGATGCAAGTTGAAAGGGAGTATGTCCAGAAGCTCATGAAAGATGATCTTCAGGAAAATGGGCGAGATGATCAAGGGATATACTCACAAGTTCCTTCTTGGCGTCGTTCCTAAACCGACAAAGGAGATGTACACCAAACAACTTTATCCGAATCTACTACATTTGGCCAAGCAAACTATGAAATCAACTCCAATGCATGTAAACATCAATCGGTTGATCCCATAATCTTCGAGATCTTTGAATTGGTGAACCGTGGTAGCTCAAATGTCGAAATGCGCTGCAATTTGCCTTCTCAAGGTAAATTGTTTGAAGCATTCTTTGGAATACCAACTCAAGTCGACCTCTGAGGAAAGGAAACTAAGCGTCAAGAGGCAGCGAAGATAAAGATAAGGATAAGGATAGCCCAAACACAAGAAGTCACGGTGAATCATACTCGATGCAACCTCGCCCCACGGACTCCGGCTCAACAAAGATCTCTTACTGCGGCTCTTCTAGAAAAACCTGAGAATTTTGAGTTACCACGGACTTCGGAAAACCGGTGATCACTTTGGTATCGTTGGTGGTGGCGATGAGAAGTCCATGAGCCAACAACAAACCATCTCTCGACCGCGAAGAAACCCGGAATCATCAACTAGGCCAAAGAAAAGAAGAAAAAAGCCTCGTGGCGTCCTATCATGGCTAGACGAGGATGATCTTGAATTTGGCCCAGTTCTCAAATCTTGATTCCACTCCCTACCCATCTGAAGGTCAAGATGTTACCATATGTAGTACATTGGAGCATGCAAAGCTATTGCAAGAAAAATTCCGTGTGAAAAAGATGGCGAAATCCGAGTTGAAGCGAATCAAGAATGAAGCATTTCAACTGCTCAAAACAGCTTCGGAAAGTGCTATTGAAGTTGATTATCACCTTGATAATATAGCACGAGCTATGTCTAACAACATGGATTGGCTCAACCCAGAAGCAAACATCGACTTCACCAAGCGGGATAATCCTCCATATTACACCGGCGGTCTAAACCTCTACCAACAATTGGCCAACGGATCGACCTAAGATTCCATTCGATACTTCTTCAAAAATATTTGGAATTCCTTCTACTGGTGGCGGCCGGTTCAGGAAATCACGCTACATCGCGACACTTCCGTTCCGCGACCATTTACTCTAAGCGCATAGCTATCGGGAAAAGGCTAACCACATGTTCTCCAACAATGTGGAAGTGTATGACCGTGATGCCTTGTATGGGATTCACCATTGGCCGAGCGCCAGAGCCGAATCTACTATAGTGCCAGCGCGATTCAGTCTCAACATGAAGTGTTGTTACTAAAGGAATCGTTGCTATTAAACATGTTGATCTTTCGTCTAAATGGTACTACACTTTTCTCAAGAATATCGTGGTCAAAAGACAGGCGAAAGGGATTATGCATTCGATGAAGCGGACTTTGAGAATTTGTCTCTCAGCGACATTGAAGATGCGTATCTTGCCAAAGTCACGGGGGCGCATGAACAATTCTCAGCGAAATACAACGTGAATACATCAAGTCCTTGCTTATCTTCATCGAAGCATAGTCATCAAAACGTGTAGAAGATCTTCAACTTCTTTGTTGAGTCGTATGGACCGAGTCAACTTTACCCGACCTCAGCTAAAACTTCCCGACATCAACCAGCTTCCACAATACACTCTCATGACCAACCATTGAGTGGTTTACCTTAGTGAACTACAGCATAGCGCTTGATGGCGTGTAGAGATCTTCACAAGTTTGGGGATCACACATTGAAAAAGGTTGGGGCGGATTGGCTTATAGGTTGAAGGATATACATGAAGAATTGGGTCACAAAGCGATGGAATTCTAAGGAGCGGCGGGATGTGAAGAGGATCATTACGGGATTGATGAAAGGTTGTATCGAAGGGATCGGTTAATTTCCTGGAGAGCTTTGTGGTGAATCGTCGGGATTGCTTTCTGC
Source organism: Chrysanthemum makinoi (assembly GCA_910596185.1). Classification (NCBI taxonomy): domain Eukaryota; kingdom Viridiplantae; phylum Streptophyta; class Magnoliopsida; order Asterales; family Asteraceae; genus Chrysanthemum; species Chrysanthemum makinoi. Next base: position 136,547,286 of record OU343220.1, read on the forward strand.
GTAGGCTATCAATGCCCGATTCATTCTGGAAACATTGATGGACTTCCTAGTACCCCTTGAACTACTTCTATTTCATATAATTTGGATGTGTGATTATATATGACAATGGCTTGTGCACACATTACAGTGTACAACCCACACTTGTAAATAAAGGACCACGTGGTACGCGATGCCACATTCCATATAAAAGGAGCGATAGCTTCTTACTTTTGAGTAAAACCTATCAAACCTTTCACTTTTCAAGGTTTTGCTCAAAAGAACAAGTACTTCCCCTTATGATTTTCAAAACCTCAACCGTTTATATCACTTGTTGAGGGGGATTATTTGACTTAAAAACTTTGTTCACAACATGTTCTTTGTGTAATCTTCCCACCAAACTCAAAATGGTCATATTTATTATCAAAATTTCATCAAAAATAACATATGCCATTTTGAGGGGAGAAAAAATTATGTGATAAGAAATATGTTGTGTTTTGCTATTGAATCCTCGTGTGAATAGACCTCAACCCATGAATTGGCGGGGCTGAACGGTCATACATTGAAAAGATTTGTCTTCCAAGACTTATCCAAGTAAATTGTACCTATTGACTCTTGATAGACATGAACTTTGGCGGGTTTGACAACCTTTGAGGTTGTCCACATCTTCAAGGTAGTTATTAGAGCTAGTTGTCACCTAAAGGCGACAATGTATCTCTTTAACTATGCAACGTAATCGTGTCTCGCAAGGAATTGTCTATCTTGAGTCGAACAATTCAAAAAGTTCGCGCTCTTTCCTCCTTTGCTGATTTCGTCAAAACTCTTAAGCACATGTTGAGGGTATTTCTAAAATCTAAAACTCTTGAAGTGTTCAAACATGTTTTTCATTCACAAACACTTCGAGAGATTTTCATGAAAAATGGTTTTATGGCAATGGAGTTATAAGGTAATTAAGGTTAGGAATAATCCCTATGACCCTTGATGGAGGATCTACCGGACACTTGTTGAAAACTTGAAGACCTTGATAGATCTTGAGCTTTGTAGATCGTTAGTATCGCTTGTGTAATCACAAACAAACTAAAAGAAAATCTCTACAACTTGTATTCTGTAGCGGAATATAAACACAAGTATGAAACACAGCTAACTAAGAACTTCTTTGATCCTCACATGGATCGTTATATTAATAACTTGTTTAAGCACTGCACCGTACATAATTCATTCTATTGTGTTCCTTTTATAGACAAGGAACCCTAAACAAAACCTAAACCGTTTCCCAAGAAACGTATAAACATAAAACTAAATAAGATATATACAATCACTTCCTAATAAAGCTCATATATATCCAAACTAAATATACTAAAAACGGAATAATAACTTCAGAGAAACAAACTAATCTTATTGAGAACTATGTCTTAAGGAGATCCATACCCTTCTTTGAGAATCCATTCAACGATAATTGTACTTCACATAATTCCCAACAATCCTCTAAGCTGGAATTTGGCGTGGTTAAGTTCGGTTTGATGAATCTCTAACCTTGAAACACTAGAGAGTTGTAGTCAAGCGACATCGTGAATCAAAACCAAAACATCTCTTTGAAGAAGAAACTCTGAAACTCCATATCTTTGCAGCAACAAATGACAAAATGTACATCAAAACATATAAGTTCCAAACTATTCTCATCACATCCAGGTGTGTTAACTCCGTGAGAGGTGAATCATTGAAAATAATGGATTTGATGTCTCTTTACCAATAGCCATCACTCTTGGGTAGCCAAATGTTTAAGTTCGAAAACCATGGTACAGCGATAACCATCGATTTATTAGCAAATCGGCAACCATGAGCGGTTTGATATGTCTTTACACGTAGCCGTTTGCTCGGGACTAGTCAATTCTTAAATTGGTGAAGCTGATTACCAAACATGGAATTCCACTGCCTTTACCACAAGCCATATACATGTGGGCTAGTCAATTCTTGGATTCCAAAAAGGAATAAATCATGGTGAATTGATAACCATACAACACTCGGCAATTAAGCATGGGTGGTTGCAAACCCTATGATTTTGAGCAAACCATTACGACTATCCTTGATTTGATGTGTCTTTACCAAAGCTGTACCCTTTGGACTAGCTAACTCTTTGACATACACAAGGTACATTTGGTGAGTTAATAACCCGACAATAAGATACAACAAACACAATAAAAGTTAGTAAAAACAAACATATACATAGTTTTTTTTTAACTAAGAATAAAACAAAGAAACAAAAATTACAAATCATACAAATTACAAAATACCATAATCATGAGGAACTTCTATGTGCCATAAGCTGATTCTTAATAACACCGACACATTGTTAGAGCATGCAAAAGATCATTGCCAGCAGGATGCGGAGGAACTTCCAACTTAAGAAGCATTCTTTCCATAAGTTTCCCGGATAATGGATAAGTTCTCTCGGCAAACATGCAGGTGATAATACCACCCTTAGATCTCAACTACACGGGTGGGGATAAAATCTCCAAGATGTACCACGCCATGGTGAGAGTTCTTCCAAATAAAGTATCCTTTACCATTGGGAGATATTGAATCAAACAAAACATGAAGATAACCCAATAAATATAAGCGGAACCCTTTGGTGCATTAGAATGATAATACTTATTGACAAAGTATATAAGTAACCATCGCCTATCCACAGGATGCAAGATCTCCTTCAAAAATTAAATTCCATAGTGGTTTTGATCCAACGGTGAATCACATTCGACTCATCCTTTTGCAATGACCAATTAACCAAAACATCATGAGACCCTTCAGGAAAAACATCAGAAGATCCCTCTTAAATAAATGTTGAATCGGCGCATTGAGATCAAAGAACTAACCCTTGAAGATTCCTTAACCTTAGATGTATGTGCCTCAGATTTCCACGGATCTCTAGAAAGAACCGGATCATTTTCTAGCCATTCTTTTCTTCCTCCTACGGTAGATAAATGTAGAATGGTATAGGTTCTTGATGACATCTTTAATTTGCGTGGAAGAAGTAGAATCAACCTGCATTGGAACAACACCACGTAAGACATACATCATCTTCACCTCTTTGCTGGCGCTTTTAGATTTAGGCTACGTATTTGACTTGACAACCATGGTAAATTCCAACTTGAATAACCAATCGCAAATCATAACAAACACAGAGAAACACACAAACCAAACAAAGACAAACAAACTATCATTACATTAGAAAAACCCTAAAACGACTCTCTCCTCTTTGGCGACAAAAAGAAAAATTCGAAACCCTATCATCCTGCAAATCGATCCTCTTTTAAACTCTAATTAGATTGTGTCTCTGACTATTTGATTACATTGGTAATACTGTTAATTACTTTTATTTTCGATAAGCTATAGGTGTTTTGTTTGGGGTTTTGTTAATCGTTTTAGGGTTAGTTTTGGTTTTTGTTTATTTGCGTGGTTTCTTGTTTGTGCACCTTCAAGACTCCTAATTAAGCATTCAAATTATCACCATACGATGGAGGTTGGTTAGTTTATTGAGGCGATGCGTATAAACCCTAACTTTCATTTAGGGTTTTATCTTTTGCTTAGTTCGATTATATGGTTGATCTTGGTGTAATTGCTTTCGTGCCTATTGATTCATTGTTTGTGGGTTTCTTGTGATGGAGAGGGTTTTAACAAAGATGGTTCTTAGTAAGGCTAATTCTATAGCCACAAGCGTGGATGGAAAAAGACCAACTTGGCAGATGATGTTGATCCTCTTGTTGTCGAACCCGCATTATTCTTTGCTAGGGTTTTGCTGAAACCAGCAGCAAGATGGTAATCACGGGTATGGAGGCCGTTTGAATACAGTATGGGGTACCACCAATCTGGATAACACAAGTTCGCGGGGATCACGATTTTTGGTGGGTTGGATTCAGGGGAGCACTAGCCATGGTAAACCGAATATTTCTAAGGAGGATCTTGCCCCTAAGGTGGTCAATGCTTCTAATTCGGTTTTCTTGTCACGGTTGATCGGTTTACGGCACGTCTAACATGGACCAAGTGACCCGGTAGGAACCTAGGGTAGGGATTGAAAGTAATTACGGTCCCAGCGTGGTGAATGCTTCTACTTGAGTCCTAACGTGATTGGTAGTGTAACTAACGAAGTGAGGTCATTTGCTAATGTGTTAAACCGAACGTCTCTAGGAAAGTTAATTTTCGTGCCTTGGTGAATGAGACGCATCGATAATCATGATCTGGTGCTTCGAAGGCTGCTATGGAGGTGTATTCAATGCGGTATGAAAATACACTTGTTGGCTTTTTTGTTGGCAAGAATGTTGCTTTTCATTTGGTTAAGAACTACGTCTCCAACACGTGGGGTAAGTTTGGTTTTCAAAAACTAATGAAGAATGATGATGGTGTTTTCCTCTTTAAATTCGGTTCTAAAGAGGGTGTTGAGAATGTTCTTCAATGGGGCCCTTGGATTATTCGCAACTCTCCTCTCATTCTCCTAGATGGTCTGATGTATTGTCTAAAAAGTGAGGTAACTAGAGTTCCCGTTTGGATTAAATTGCATAATGTTCCATTACTTGCATATTCAGAAGATGGGTTGAGCTTAATTGCTACTCAAGTGGGTAAGCCAATTATGTTAGATGCTTTTACAAGTTCCATGTGTGTTGATTCATGGGGTCGTATTAGTTTTGCACGTGCTCTTGTGGAATTATCATTTGATTTTGAGCTTAAACATGTGGTGACTATGGTGATCTCTAACAAGGATGATAGTGGTTTTACTCTACAAATATAAAGGTGGAATATGAATGGAAGCATACAGCTTTGAATGTAAAGTGTTTGGGCATGATCACTGCTTGTTGTCCTAAGAGTATTATGGAGAATAATGATGTTTCCCCCTCTAAAGTGGATGAACACGATGATGGTTTTAAGGTGGTGCGAGAATTGGAAAGCCAAACCTAAAGATGCGAAGATGGCTGGTGGTGATTAATATGGTAAGGGTCCTAGATTTGCACCTAGGAGGCGGTATATGTTGCAAAGGCGAAGACTGCGGCCGGTACTAGTGGTATTGCTAATGATACACCAATTACTACGTCAAACTCTTTTGGGACTCTTGAGGTGGAAGATGACTCGGGCATCCCAAGTATTATGGCTGATTCTTCTACTAAGCGGTGAAAGCGGGAGTCTTACGGTACTACTAAGAGGCGAGTATTGATGGTTCGGGGAAGGACCTTGGTGAGGCGTCTAAGCCTCAGGAGAATGGGACTTCTTGGCTGTAAGCTTGTGAGTGATTCAATAGGATCAATGGATGTTGGTTCTACTCCTTAAGAAAATTGGTAAGCTTGAAAAGCTAATTATTGATGGGAAAGCTACTCTTGTGGATGATGATGGTCAACCTATTCTGGCTACCTCTTCTACTAAAGAGTCAACCTTTTCTAAAGTGGGAGAGATTGTGGTGTCGATTGAAGATGAGGTTGTTGCTAACCCATTTGATGAGTCTGTTAATATTTTTGGTGGTGGCCACGAGTTTGAAGATGAATATGATGACTATGACTTGATGACTATCGCAGAAGAGGTTAAGTGATCTTCGGGGAATTTGGATTCCTTTAATGCCATGTATGGCACAAAGTTTCAAGGTCCTAGGAAGTAATTTTATTTTGTTGTGTCATATGTTATCTTTTGAGTAGTGGTTTGTTTTCTTGTTTAGAGAATAGGAAGTATCTTGTTATGTAAGCTTTATGCCTATGTAACGGGCTGAGATATGGGACTTCACTCATATCCATTGTACTTAAACATTTATTTGGTTAATATATTTACCAGTCAGGATTACTCCCCTTTACCCAAAAAAACTATCATTACATTAGCTGGTTAGTGTTAGTGAACAGAATCATAAATCATAAAGTATACACAAAAATCAAACAAATTTACATAAAACAATGCAAAGTATACACAAAAATCAAACAAATTTACATAAAACAATGCAAAGTATACACAAATCCTCCCCTGAGGCATATGCCTCCCCTGAGGCCTATGCCTCCCTTTAACTAGGTTAAGGGTTAAGCATACCAATATGGACCACTAGGTGTTGAAACCTTGGTCCATCAAAGCTTTGTTAACAAATCGCCACATTATCATCGGTGTGAATTTTAACCACTTTTATCAAATGTTTGTCATATGCATCTCTTATAAAGTGGTGCCTGATATCAATATGTTTTGTTACGTGGCGGATTTTTAACAATGCATATGGTACTTTGATTATCAATAAAATTGTTGTGTTCATGAAGTTATACCCATAATCCAACAATTGATTTTGAATCCAAAGAACACAATCGCGGCAATTCTGCAGCAAGCGTATTACCTTCATTAGATGAGGTAGCCACTAGTCTGTTTCTTGCATTTCCAATCAATCTCTTTCCAAGGAATTGGCAACCTCGATAGTGGACCGTCTATCGGTTTGCACCCGGCATAGTCACTATCACTATATGCTTCCGGCTTAAATGGAGATTCTTTTGGGTACCAAAGGCCTAAATGAGGTTGGCCTTTGAGGTACTAAAGATCTTCTTACTGACATGAGATGGGAAGTAAGTTGGAGTAACTTGATGTCGAGAACAAACACTCACAACAAAAAAGTAATATCGGGGCCGTGGTACATTAAATACATCAAAGAACCAATCATAGATCTGTAAAGATGTACATTCACTGGTGGATCTATTTCATTGTTGATTTTTGACTTTGGAGCTTCATAAGGTGTGTAGTGGCAATCCTTTGCTCTCCATACCAAACTTCTTTAAGATGTCCCTCACATATTTGTTCTGACTGATAAAGATACCATCGGGTTTTACGCTGAACTTGGAGACCCAAAAGAAAGTCATTTCTCCCATGGCACTCATAAAATTCTCCTTCATTAGCTCCTCAAACTCCACACAGAAAGCTTCCTTTGTGGATCCAAAAATAATGTCATCCACATACACTTGCACAAGAATAATGTCTATGGAATTCTTCTTCAGGAAAAGTGTTTTATCTATGGCACCTCTTGATATCCATGCTTATGAAAGGATGAAAGCCTAGCATACCAAGCTTCGTGGTTCTGATGTAGTCCATGAGAGCTTTGACTACACTTGTAAACATGAGTAGGATGATCCGGGATCTTCAAATCCTTTAGGTTGAGTGACATAAACCTCTCTTCTATTTCACCATCTGAGGAAGGCGCTTTAACATCCATTTGATATACCATAAATCCCATGTAGGATGCATAAGCCAAGAAAATCCTTATGGCCTCAACTCTAACCAAGTGCAAAACACTTCATCATAATCAATCCCTCTAGCTTGTCTATAACCACGAGCAACCAATCTTGCTTTGTTTTTAATGACAACACCTCTTGCATCTCTTTTATTCTTCAAAATCCATTTAGTACCAATTGCATACTTGCCATCTGGTAGTGTTACCAATATCCAAACTGGATTTTGAAATTGTTGCATCTCTTCTGCATTGCCTCAAGCGACTTGAATCTTCAAGAGCCTAGTAAGGTGGTTGGTTCCACGAGAAGAAAACAAACAAGCGAGACAATGTTCATATGCATGTGTTGTCTCTTCGATTTGAGACATAAGAGATAAAAGCCACTTGACCATATTTAGAACTTGCCACCGTACCAGGTGTTCCTAGGGTGCATTAGGATCATAATAACATTTTGTTGTGGATGAGTATTGTGAATCCTTTAGTAGCGATGGTGTTGACTTCAAATGGAAGAATCAAGATTAGTCACAGTAGGTGCAAAATCAGTGTCATAGGAAGGTGAGGTGAAGATTCGACTTTGGGTTGATGATTACCAAGATCGAGGGTCTTGGAAGCGAGTATAAGGATCTCCAAAGTCGTGGACACTCTAGTAGAAATGGGAGTAGAAGCAGACATAGCCTTCAGTGGTGATGATAGGAGAAACGGATCCGTTGATAGGAATTGAGGTTTCCACTTATTGTTTCCTTGCACTCTCTCGGCATTCCTCTCGACATCTAGATTATTTGCATACTCTTGTTTCTTCACCTAGCAAGATCCTGCATAATTGGACTCGTCTTCATTCTCATGAAGTAACTTTAGAAGTGTCACTGAAAAAATTGTTAGGGAGAGAAAGGCACTACAATGGGTTGTTCATCATCTTCAAACTCATTGTCGAGAATCGGCATCGAGGTATCACGCTGTTTGTTGGAGACTCTTGAGTACATGTATTTTGGTTAGCCATATGTCTAGAATAACCCAAATAATCGTTAGTAATCAAGGTCAAAAGACCAAACATGACCATGTCCTTGAACATTAGGCTTGTCTTCTAGAAACCTCAGGTTCAATGTCTCCTCAATCTTCTTTGCAGATAAATTGTAAACTCATGCATTACTATGTTTGAATATCCCACAATATAACCATCATCGGTCTTCTCATCAAATTTGCCCAATGGATCACTTGTATTCAGAATAGTCACTTGACACCCACAAGGTTTAAGGTAATGAATAGTAGGAACTTTCCCATAGAGCAGTTCATATGGTGTTTTGAAGTGTGGTCGAGTAATGGACACTCTATTGTTACATAACAAGTTGTGCCAACGGCTTAGGTCAAAACATGGTGGGTAGCTTAGAGTCGCGGCGTGATCTTGCACCTCTATGAGGGTCCTATTTTTTCTTTACGCCACCCATTTTGTTGTGGGGTTCTTGGAGTGCTATAGTCCCTTTGATCCCTTTTGACCTCACGAGAGTTCTATAAGGATAGCATTCTTGAACTATGTCCCATTATCACACCAAATTCCTTTAACCTTTTTTGTCAACGATTCTCAATAAGGGTAATAAAGTCTTTGACGGAGATGTTTCATCTTTGGTGGTAGAAAGAATACCAACAAAATTTGCTATAACCATCATTGATAACTAGACAAAATACTTTTGATCAATGCTTCTAACTTGAGTTGGACCAAACAGATCCATATGAAGCAAGCTGAAGAGGTTGAAATAATGCTACCAGCGATCGCAACTTTGTATGAGGCTCGTGTTGCTTTCCTTTGTTCGCGAGCAACACGTTATGATCATTAGTGAAGAATTTGGAAGGAAGACCTTCAACAAAACCCAGTTTAGAGAGCTTGTTTATGGTCTTAAAGTTGACATGGGCCATCCTCCTATGCCATTTGGTAGACTCATCCAAGGATGCTTTAGCCACCAAAAAAGTTAAGTCACCTTACGGTTTAACATAGGTTAAGTTGAATGTATAAAGATTGTGATTCGAGAACTTTCGTGAGTGAAGTTTCTTCACGGAGTTTGAAGTCTTTAGATAGCACAAGACATTCATACTCTGTGAAGAGTACTTTGTTCTTGGTGTCCGCAGATTTGTGAGGCGAGAACAAATTGAAGTGTTGGAGTTCCTTGACATAGTATACATTCTCAAAAGTCGAGTTGAGGTCATCGATGGTCCCTTTCGGTAATCCTTCCATCACTTCCTCCAAAGGTTACATTGCCTCCTTCTTCAATTGATACAAAGTTATGCATCATATCCCTTGTTTCACGACATGCTTCTTGAAAACCACTATCAACAATGCCAACATCTTTATGCTTAAGAGGATGATTTTACAACAACAAAAATATACAAAATATTAGTACACTATTGAGGCTCAGTCATTCTTGACTTGAACAGCCTTAATGGATCATATGAATTATGCCATGCAGATGTATAGGATTCACTATTGTTCTTGGGTTTCCATTGAAATTTAGGTCCCTTTTTATTCCAAGAACAACCTGGAGGACTTGGCAATGATATCAGTTCCCTTTCCCATCAGTCATTGAGTCAACATATCCGGGCCAATAACCATTCTTAAAATATGAACTTGTTGGTTGTACATATGGTCTTGCAGGTCTTCTCAAGGAAAAGGAGAATTAGTTGCTTGTGGAACATAAGGGGTATAGCATTAACATTGGTCCACATTGGTCTAGATGTCCTAGAATCACCACAACTACCCATCCTTTGCTCATGATAATCACAATCCTTAATTAAATGAAATTTACTTCTACACACAAAACATGTCTTACGTTTAGAAGATTTATTCAAACCAAAAGATGTTCTAGTACAAGCAGAAGTATTCAAACCAAACCATGAAAATTGTTTTAACGATTATTATTATGCAAAGAATTAAAAGCAAGTCTTGAGGCAAGCTGTCTTGGAAGAGGATTCCTTGATAGGCGGGGAATGAAGACTTGGGAAAGTCCGAACTTGTTTGGTCACACTCTGTGAACCACTTGCTTTCGGAGGACTTGTCCTTGTTAACACAAGAGACAAAGTCATTAGAAGAAGTATCGAGAGTGCAGCAAGTCTTTTGACTTTTGCCATAGAATGGTGTGATCCATCAAAGTCCTTGATAATGGAAAGGTCAATGGGCATGTGCTCACCTCTAATAGGTCAGCGTACATCATGTAGAGCACCTTCTTTCACAAAATTAGCTAGGCACTGGGGTGTAGATTTAGTGTGTCATCCCAACTTCTAACCCTACATACTTCTTAAAGCCTAATCCTATAGAAGTATTTGGAGTTTGACTAGCATAGATGTGACTTGCTAACTTATTTACATTTAACAACCATTCGTTATGCCTAGCAATTTCGATTATCTAGTTTCTCTTTGAGCTCTAGATTTTAACACTACATACGCTCTCAACTTCTGAGAATATTTTAACTCATTCTTAGCACATTCAAGATCCCTTTCCAACACACTTATTTTCTCATCATAAGCTATTTGATTCTTATGAAACCAAACCTTTTATCTTTCTAGTGTTTTAAAGCACGTTTATAAGCTTCAACTTCTACAAAGTATTCATTATATTTAGGTTTCAAAATATCATAAGCTTCTTTAAGTTCATTATAACGCTCACTGCAACCAAACAAACAGTTTGTACGAGATGCCATCAGTATCGGATCATGACTATCCTCACAGATACGACTTGCAATCAAACCAACATTATCAATGTCGGGACCATTATTCTTTTCACGCTCATGTTGCGTCGGTCCATTGCTATCAAGAGTAACCAACGTGGCCGATCCTTTGAAGTTCAGCGTCTATGATTCTGGCGATAAGTAGAGTATCTCGTCATCACCGACTTTCTGTCTTTGCACTCTGTGGAGAAGTGACCCATATGTTGACAAGTGAAGCACTTGACCTTCCTTTTGTCAAACCTGATCTCTCTTCCTTGGAAGCCAAACCTTCGCCGACTTTGCGCTCAAAATTCTTGATATCCATGGACGGCATAGCCACCGCCACCGACTTCATCTCTTCTATCTCCGTGGATCCACTGATCTAAATCCTCATATGCAGTTCTGGCGAGGATCATAATCGTAAAGAAGGATCCAGCACATCTTCCATGATACCTCCGGTTAGAACTTGATGGAGTGGTAGTGTAAGATGATGATGAGTAAGTTGAACTTGGACCATGACTCATCTTGGGGGTAGAAGCTCCAACGAATCTTGTGTGACTTGCAAGTAGATGATGATGAAAAGGACTTCTTACATCATGTTCAAGAACTTTATGTTTGTTATGCAAACGTCAAAAGTAAGCATATCAAACCACCTTTTGCTTTTAAAGCAATGCTCACTTGTAGCCAGGATGGAGGTAAAGACCTCAAGAACTTAGAATTACAATCATCATTATCCGGCTTTGCTGCAGGTGATTTAACTGACTTAAAATCTTGTGAAACTTGTCATAGCCCTTATGTATTCCTTCCTCTTTAGAAATTTGAAAGTCTTGAAGCTGTTGTCTAAGCATGGACTTTCTCATTCTCCTAGACTCCTCATTCCCACCGAACTTTGCCTTAATTGCTAACCATATGTCCTTGGCATCTTGCATGAAGTGAAAATCACTCAAGTGATCCTCGGGAATAGCTTGAAGAAGAATTGTTTTAACCTTGGTTTCTCTGCAGTACCCGGTAACTCTTCAGTTTGGGAGGAACATAGAATCATCTTACGGCCCGACATCGATGGTAGTTTTCTTCCCAAAGCTGTTCCCGCCGGCCCACTATCTCCCATAGATTCCAATCGTATTTGGAGATCCGGTTTTTGCATCTTCGTAAGCCCAAAGGTCATACTCCTCCCTTTTAAGGTAAGGAAACTTAGCATTGCTATTCGAGAGACTTAGGTGTTGCAGATGGGTGGTGTTTTGGTTGTTGGTGATTTCAACATCAACGTCCCGATCAGGCATGGTAGTTTTGTTTTGGTTGTATTGGTGTTTAGAAAAACCTATCCTTAGTATCGTAGAGACTCTCACGAGGCTCTGATACCACTTGTTGAAAACTGAAGACCTTGATAGATCTTGAGCTTCGTAGATCGTTAGTATCGCCTGTGTAATCACAAACAAACTAAAAGAAAATCTCTACAACTTGTATTCTATAGCGGAATATAAACACAAGTATGAAACACAGATAACTAAGAACTTCTTTGATCCTCTATGGATCGTTATATTAAAAACTTGTTTAAGCACACTTACATAATTCATTCTATTGTGTTCCTTTTATAGACAAGGAACCCTAAACAAAAACCCTAAACCGTTTCCCAAGAAGCGTATAAACATAAAACTAAATAAGATATACACAATCACTTCCTAATAAAGCTCATATATATCTAAACTAAATATACTAAACGAATAATAACTTCATAAACAAACTAATCTTATTGAGAACTATGTCTTCAGCAGAATCCATACCCTTCGGCAGAATCCATTCAGCAGTAATTCGTACTTCACATAAATCCCAACACTAGTTGTTATACATATTAAACATGTTTATTGGTTTGTTGGGGGTTTGATCATAATGCAACATAACAAAAGCAAAAATATACGAACACGTGTTGTTAGCATACAAGGACTTGAATTAGATGAGAGAGGTGTTGAGAGTATGTTGAGACAAGATCTAACTCAAGTAACTTATACATTTTCGTTATGTATTACAAGTTACATGTTTGTCATCAACAAAACAAATGAGAATGTATAGATAAAATATAAGTAATATTTGCACTAACAATCTCCCCTTTTGGTTGATGACAAAAGATATATGTAGCGTAATAGATAGGTAAATCCAAAGTTACCCAGTAATAAAATTCACTCCTATACATTACAGCCTAACGTTTACACTCTTCTCCCTTTGTTGGAAACAAAAGGGTGTGTCCTTTAAACTTAATTTCTCCCAGAATGGCGAGTTTGCATCATCCCGTATTGTATGAAAACCATGGCGATTGCTCCCACTTGTTAAGAGCGTCCAGTATTTTAGGAAGCTAAAGACGAAATTGTTGCAAAATTTGCATGTTATTGTTTTGACGAAAAACTCCCTTTATTGAGGCGTCAAGTTCTCCTAGTATGTTTTGAAAATCTACAAAACAAAAAGAAGTTAGTGCAAAATTATATTAAGTCCTTGGGCGAGTAAGTCATATGTTGCACTTTATAAATGCTTCGGCGGAGCTCCCCCTAGCTCGGTGTCGAGAAGAACCTACAAAAAATGTTAAAAAGAGAGAATGATCCTACTACTTGCATCATCATGGTTGGATTAGAGGTTGTAAGGTTTGTTCAAGTTAAGAAAAAAAATGTGCTTAGGGATGAGGCATTTCATTCTGAAATTCACTTGGTTTTGACAACATAGATGTTTGTAAAGGATGGTTGAGCAACCATGAATTGTAGTGGTAGTGAGACACTTGTAGGATGTGGTTGACACAAGTAGCTTGTTGTTTGAGGTTGTGGTTGACACAAGTAGGATGTGGTAGAACATGAGACATACTTCATCACGTAGTTCATGAACTAGACCTTGGACACGGTGATAGTGATAGAAATTATCATTATGACTTAGAGGTATGGAAGTTGTGGTAGGGTGATGAAGGTATCAAGGTGAATCTTTGACTTGGTTGATGACTCATTAGAGGTGGTAGACATGATGACTTTGTGAGTGGTGATAAAAGTGGAATAAATGGTTAGGATGATGCAAGATTAGGAATATATAAAGAAATGTGCAAATGAGCACAACTTGACTTGATGGTGAAATTGACCATTGTCATCCTACAAGAATCTAAAAGAGTTAGTACAAAAGGAAAACATTTATATAAATGGATAAATTGTTCACATAAAATCATGAAGCGAAAAGAAATATACGTATAGAATCATATAAATGCAACTCATTTATAAACATATATGAAAATGATAATCCTAAGTGTTGAGCAAGTGCTTGTGTGGAAAGGGAAATTTGAAATGATTATCTAAAGAGATAATGTACCTATTGTTCCACATGAGGTGAAAATGAGGTGATGGGGTTCTAGCAAGGTCTAGCACCTATATATCCTAAGTTACTTAGTCTATTAAGTGTCTTATATGAAGATGGACTTAAATGATCGTTTTAGCTAGAGTTGACATGAATCTGTCACCGGATCGGTTTCCTTCATAGGGATCGTCTAGAAGCTAATCCTAGGTCCGAGCTCTCGGCTGCTAGGAAAGAATAAAAATGATGTTTGTAAGGTCTAACGCCTATACCTTCTTGAGTGTTTTAGTCTTCCTAAGTGTCTTAAATAAAAGAGTACTTAAATGATCAAGAGCAATGAGTGATGGTAGCTAATGATTGCCTTTCATGGAAAGAAATGGGGCTTTATGAGCACCGGTGGATGATCAAAAGATGAGACTAAGAATTTGAGTGTCAAGTGGTGTTAAATGATCCTAGAGATCAGATGATGACTTGAGAGAGATTTGGAAAATTCTTTAAAAATCTTAAGAAATTAAAAATTAGTTTTTGGCCTATTTTGAGTAGGATGACTAAAATCAATTTGCTAAAATTGGGAGAAATATCAAACTAGGTGTTTTGAGATGAGAGGAACAATGTGTAAACATTGGAGCGGAAAGATGGTGAGTTTTAAACTAATGAACAATCAAAAAATACTTGAATGTGATCCTAAGTCATCCATGAGTGAATGTGAGATCAAGCTGAGCCTAAGGGGGTTTAAGTGATCATAATCTAGCATGTTTAACTAATCCAATAAGGTCTAAAATGTTGGATTGATGCAAGGAGGCTACAAAGGAACTTTTGTCCACCGGGATCCACGGATCCTTCACGAGGATCCGATCAGAGTTACATCTAAGGGATCCGTGCATTGAGGCAATTTTCTTTACGTAAATAGTTGCATAATTTTACTCTATGTTTGAATTATGAAACTAATGATTTCTACACAAGTATACATGTATACATATTAAGCAAGGAGAGCATGTAGAGGTAACATATAGGCAATCAAATGAGATCGAGCTCACAAATAACACAAAGGTTTAGCAAACTTAACAAGCACTATTCAACTAGCCCAAAAAAAAATTTACGGTCTAGATTAGTAAATCATTTACACTAACAATGACATACAAGGTATGTGTTTAGAAAGAAAAGAGCACAAGATGGTGTTCAAGACAAAAAAGTTGTGAGGTGCTAGTTTAGGACAATCTAGTCATTACGGATGGCGATTAGCATACAATGAGCTTCGTCCATGAAATTATGTAGCTCTTCTCGATCAAAGCAAGATAATCGCTTGATGAGGCAAGTGGTTGTGATTAATTAAAAGAAAAACTAATTTTACAACTTGTTTGATTAGTAATCCTAAGACAATGCAAATTATTTCCATTGTAAACTTACTTTAGGAAAACATAGGAGTATAAAATTTCTGGTGAGAGAATGAATATGAGACTATTACTAGCGGTGCTCAATTACGGCTAAAAACGACCATTTTTACGGGCGATTCCACATACCCAACTTCTATCAAGGAAGCAATTCAACCGTTAGGCCAAATTGAGTTTCTAGTGCAATAAGTTCTCCAATATTCATTCTCAAGTTAGGAAAATTTATATTCCTACAATGGCCTATCGAAGGGTAACAATGATGATACTTTGCTTCGTTTAATATTATACTTGAGACAACTAAGGTGAAAAAGGCGTCATGTTAAAAATAAGTTCAAGAGTTGTCCATATGGTAAACAACAAAAAAATGGTTGGATGAGCTAGTTCAACATATGTTGTTGGAAAGCTTTGAGTTTGGACTTTCGGATATGAAAAATTATATTTGCGTTGTAAAATAATTTGCTTGAGTATATCGGATGAAATAATCAAGTTGTCAATCCTACTATGAAGCTTGGAGAGCGATCATGAAAAGGAAAATGGGAGAGTACATCATCAACACAAGAACAAAGGAAATCATATAAGCACATAAAACATTTATGTTGCACACATGATAAACTCAATCAAAAATCCATTTAGTGTGTTATATGTTTTAAACATTTTTTCAACCTATATGACTTATCTAAGTATCTAAACTAACATTTTCGACACAACTAGATGTTATCCCAAACACTTCTTCAAATAGCACATTGATTAGTAGAATATTACTAAATCGACAAACAGGAGAATGAATAGCAAGGTAAGGAAACCACATATGTTATTCAATCAAACAAGCACAAAAGCTATTTGAGATAAGCAAATAATCAAGTAATGCAAAGAAGACAATTTATCATTTATTATAGCATATGAAAGTTCATCGCTTTGTGTTAAATATAAACATGTATACCAAGCTTGATTATTTTCTTTTAAGTATATAAATATGATCAAAACCTTAATTTCAAAAGAGGACACATTGTTATTCAAAGATGAAAACATCCGTCTCCAATTAGATCAAAAGTTGTGCAAAAGTTATGACCGAAAAATAACTTTCTATTATAAATCAATGATTCTATAAAATTTTGTTTTGAATCAGTTTATGAAATCATTTTTAAATGAAAGTAGACTCAAATACCTTTAAAAGCGATAGGTGTACGCGACCTAACTCCTTACGGTTAAAAGTTATGATTTTTGAAATGGAACAAAAACGTCTTACGTACCACGGATCCCAGGATCCCTTGCTTGAGGATCCGTCGGTGTAACTTTGAGGGATCCACGGATCGACTTCTGAATTACACAAATGCGCGTTTTGACTCGTGAAAAGGTTTAACCTTTGTAGACTTTTAATCAAGTTATACTAACCATTTTACCTTTATTCAAGCTTGATTAACGAATATCTAACAACAAAACTTCAAAGAGAAAAATCAACAAAACACTTTTCATATTATGCTCGACTTCACCAAAAATTTGATACGAGGACCTTACTCGTTTTGAAAACCATTTTTTTAAAAAACTAGAGCCAACCAGCTCGATACCAATTGTGAAAGCGTGGGGGGTGAATACGTTTCGTTTCAAACTTAAAACTTTTGTATCAAATATAGTATAAACCATTGCATTTGCTAATATTGACGCGAGGATGCATTTAGCATTCGGCATGTAAGGCCAACCCATAATATCACATGAGATTCCGCAAGATTAATGGTTCATTAAAAATCAAGTTTCACCATTATTAGTCCGGTTGCTTTTTCTTGATCAAGCGTGTCATAATATGTAAAGTGTCAAATATAGTTTGTGACAATATGAAAGACCAAGTATATGTCACAAACATAGACATCAACCACATAGAAAATAAACAATGTAATGCAAGAATAAAAATAAAGCGATAAGTAAAAGGATAGACAAACCCCACGAGGATTTATAGTGGTTCATTTCAAGGTCACCTTCCTTGCCCTCTCCTCCCAGAGTCACCTACTCGAGTTCTTAATCACTACACCAACTCCTTATGGCGGAGAAGCCTCACAAGCGTCGCTTAACCTTTTTGGTACAAAGCTAAATCCGAGTTCTTTCACACCAAGGCGAACCACACCTAACACAAGCGTCGCCTACCTTTATCTTTGATTGCTAGGCTAACACCGATTCTTTCACACCTTAGGAGAACTAATCCTTCACAACGTCGCCTACCCTTTATTAGGTACTAGGCTAAGCACTAGTTCCATTACTATGGAGGAACTACTACCCTTCACGACACAACACCTAATCTTAAGGAGATCCACTCCTTGTTACAACACCATCAAGGATATCACCATCCTTGGATCTAAACAAATACTATATGTATAACGATGCACCTCATCGATTATACGACCTAGGCATTCTTTACTAATGCCATTTACGATCCCGGCACCTTTCACTAATGCCTTCAACGGATCTTGGCACTCTTCACTAATGCCTTTGACACATCTATGACACTTGTTATGTTTTGTGGCCCAATATAACAAACCTTGTGTTTATGGTACAAACATAAACCATCTAGTCTAGTCATAGATACAAGAATATGATACTAGACAATATCCAAGACAATGTGTCTAATGGATATGAACTCCTAGACTAAACATCAAGAACCCCAAGCATGATGTAGTTAGTCTTCTATGAATGAAGATGACAAGTTTCCCAAGCTTGTTGTATAAGATCTTCATGTGCTTTTATCTTGTGATGGGTGATCACTTCAGTAGGTAAGGAAGCAAGATCTCTAAGCTTGTTTTGGAGGATCACTTGAGGTATGCTTACAACAAATGAGAGTTAGAAGCATTATGATCATATGAGATGAGGGTGGTTTACATGTTTCCTAATGATCTAAAGATCCTAGATTTGGTGGAAAACTATGTGTGGTGTGAGGAAATGGTAAATTGGCTTGCTATTTATAGGCAAAAAGACCAAAACCATGTTACGCCCAAGGATCCCTTAGGAGGTCCGGCTTTATAAATAAAGGGATCAGTGGGTCATCTGAGGGATTCGTGAACGCTCCTCTTTACCCATAGTTTATGGGTTGAAACCATGGGTTATGGGTCATGGTTTTGAGTTGGTCCATGGGTATTCCTTTAGATACAATGTATCTAATGAGTACAATGTATCTAGTCATATGGGTATGTGTATGATACCATGGGTCAATGGATATTATCCATATATGACTTATGCATGATGTCATGCAATGGGTATGGGTCATGGACTTTGGGTTATACCCAACTACATTCAATGAATTTGGTCAATGGGTCAAATACTTAAGTTTCTACCCATTTATATTACCCATTATAATACATACTAGTTATGTATATATTTACCCAATATATAAACACTAGTTGTCATACATATTAAACATGTTTATTGGTTTGTTGGGGGTTTGATCATAATGCAACATAACAACATATGCGAACTTTGTGTTGTAGCATACAAGGACTTGAGTAAATCGAGAGGTGTTAGAGTATGTTGAGACAAGATCTAACTACAAGTAACTTATACATTTTAAGTTATGTATTACAAGTTACATGTTTGTCATCAACAAAACAAATGAGAATGTATAGATTAAATATCGTAATATTTACACTATGAGATCTTCATCATCTTTATACGGATTGTTGTGTCGACTATTTGAAGCCCCACCAAAAGTTGACAAAGAAGCGAGTCATCCGGTGGAACTCCGGTTTCCCGCTTCACTCAGGATAATCAATCTCTAACTCTGTGGGCTCAAGCTTGTTATCCTCGATTTCCACTCTACAAAGCTGTCTTCACAAATCCTCCACGACCCAATACTACAATTACCCCATATGATCCGTCCATGCAACAAACCCAAAACTTCAATTGGTTCCATACAACAACAATGATCAAGCACTTTCATTGAATCTAGGGATCTTTGAAGCTTTGATGCATTGCAACAAGGGTTTTGTCATGATTCTTTAGAGCCTTATTTGATACTCTAACAAATCCAACAATGCACTCATACCTCCTCAAACACAAAAGGAATCAAGATGTTGTGAACAATGGGCGTGTTGAAGTTGAATTGTGGTAATGTTAAACCGGATGGGCGTGGTCAAGGGTTAATATTGTGGAAGGAATAACATGGGTGCTCATGACAACTTGAGCTAATGTGATTAAGCGATACCCATAATGGGGTTAATGGTCGCCGTTGTTATAAGCGTAATGAAAGGGTCATCGGCTAATGCATGCCAGCCGAGGACAAAAGCGTATGATGTGTCTCATGACTACTAGTTTTAAATTTATAACAAGGATTACCGAATTAAGCTAAGAACACAGAGGCAAGTATAACCCTTTTCGTATGTAGTTAGTTTTGGTTGGTAAGCCGAGGTCGTTCACTAGGATTTGGGTGTTTTCAATTGTGAAAAATCTATGTAATAGCAAGTATCTTGAAAGTGGTAAATGGTTGTCACGTCCCAAAATACCATATAAGCAACAAGTAACACGAAAAATGATTAAGGGAATTCAATAAGATTAAAACTACACTTGCTTAAACTAGTTTCTTATCCTTGATTAGTATGATTGTGTTAACCTCTTAACATGTTGGTTATGATAATTGGTTGGTGTACTAATCTATTTTTCTTACAAGTTAAAACCATGATCAGAGTTTAGTTTATAAAAACAAGCATTAAGTCTAACCAATCAATTCAAGATCAATTCAAGTTTCATAAGTTTACTTTCATAAACTTAAACACAAAAACATCCGTTTGGTTCATCAAATTGCTTAAAAATGGGTCAAAACAAAAGGTAACCGATTGTAGACAAAAGGTTACAATTGATTGTAAACAACTAATCTTACGACCTTTTAGATGTTTCCAATCAATCCAACTTGATAATCAAAAAGCGTTCTTATTACAACCACACTTTAGTTCCTTTGTTTAACCAAAAATAATGGGTAAAACAATCATCCATAGACAAAATGATTATAACTAGTTGAATAACAATAAGTTCTTTCGACCTCTAAGATTACTATCAACTAGTCAAACTTGATTAACAAATTCCACTATGAAACTTTAGCACAATTGGATCTTAGAATCAACTTGAAATTGAATTAAAACATGTTAACACAATCATAAACTAATCATACGATAATCAACATCATTTAAGCAAGTGCATAAAGAAACTAGCCACTCATAGCAAACATAAACATAAACTCAGAACTTTGAACATTAGAAAACATGATTAAAGGTCTTACAATGATTGAAATGAGATTACAAATGATGTGGTAATGATGCCTCAAGTATTGGTGATGACTTCTTGATGGTTTGACCTCCAAAATATGACTTCTTGGACCTCAAAGTTTCACGGAACTTAATGGACGAATTTAGGCTTTGAGAGAGAGAGTAGTGGTGGTAAGATAGGTGTGAGAGATCTCTGGTTGTGGTGATGAAATGAGGTTGCAAAGGCCTCTATTTATACTACTTCCAAGCCTATGGGTATTAAATGTTGAACTTGGCCTCCAAGGAGCTTGGAAGGACCTAGAATACATGTAAGAAGGACCTAGAATCGTTTGGAATAAGTTTGGAGTCTTAGTAATGAAGAAATAGCGAGTGCCAGGGACCTCGGCCGGATGGGTTAAGCTCCAACGGGGATCGGTTGGTTTCTTGACCATTCTCCAACCGGATCAGGTTGCGGGGCTCTGACAGAATGGTTGGAGCAATTTCACAGAATATGATAAACAACAAAGTTGTAGATCTTTCTCTTAGCTTTCCGTGGCGTGAGCAGGGGTCAAAAGGAGTCCTTATGCAAAGTTATGGCCAAAATGGTGAAGGTGTGTCGGGAACAACGAGTCTTCCAATATATCTTCGTTTAAGCTTCTTTTCTTCATTTCTTTTTCGTTTTCCTTCTTGAACTTTATTCTTGAGTCTTTGGACCACTAACTTGATGACTTCTCGAATATACTCACTTAAGTCTTGCTTTTTGCCGAGAATTCTTACGTATTTGGAGAAATCTTCGTTATTTTATACTGTTTCCGTCTTTTTCTCCACTTTCCTGTACTTGACTACAAATGAACTAGCAAACACACTTTTATACGATTAAGTAACAAAATCATATGATTATAGCCAAATAACACACATAAAAGCACGGATAACGCTACTAAAAACATGCACAATTTGAGCGTTATCAAATTCCCCACACTTAAACTTTGCTTGCCCTCAAGCAAATATAAGAAAAGAAAAATAAAAAGACAAACCTAAATGACAAAAAGAAAATTAAAAACTAAAATATTTTTGGTTTTATTTTTACTATTTTTTAAACATAAACATAAACTCAAAATAGCGAAAATGAAGCAAACTCCCCACATAAGGTTTTGCTTGCCCTCAAGCAAATCTAGATATTAAGAAAAATAAAACCCACATGGTGCATGAAATATGATTAGAAAAATGTGATGCAAATCTACCAAGTACAAGTACAAGATAAGATTCCTCGTTTTAAGCTTTTAAGGTGAAAGAGATGTTTGACAATACCCATGGATTCTCTCGCTTGATAACATGGCTAAGCACCTCACGAAAAAGGAATGGATGTATAATTCACTCAACACTCAATTTATTTAGTGATGTATAGTATTAAGGAATAGTACACTCATATGCTCAGTCATGATCTAAATATTACCATAGGCTTGTACAAGAAACAAAACTCCCTTGGCGTGGCATAAGCACCAAGTGTAAACATCAAAGAGGGCTTTTATCGAGGGTTATACGCATAGGATTTGGGTGAATAAAGGGTATGGATAAGGCATGGGATTATTTATGAAATTGGTGTTAAAAGAAAAATAAAGTCAAGTCTAATACCCATGTTGCTAGTTATTACCAAACAAACGACAAACGAAAATGATTATAGTTACAAACTTCTCTTCACATATCGATCACCAAATATATATTTCACGTCTTAGCACATTGGCGAATCGATAACTCAAACATACTTCATCTTCATAATAATATAGCACATTGGCTATAATTGTCATCACACATTTTTTTTATGACTTATTCTCTCTCTCTCTTTTTTTTTTACTTTTTTTTTCATACTTTTTTTTTCATACATCACATCTCCTCCACACTTCGTATAAGCATACACCACAAAAATTGACAAAGTGCATTGTGATAATCATAAAAACAATCCAATCATGAAGCAACTAGCAACCAACCATTTAGACATTGACAAGGGTAGGTAAGGTTTAAAGTGTAAAATTATTTTGTATTTTTAGTTTAACAAAAATGAAAAGGAAGGCTCGGAGGGTGTAACTAAGGGTATCTAGCTAAAGATGAGCTAACAAATTGGTCCATGTGGGTGGTTAACTACTTAGGTGTGTTAGCTAATATATCATTAGATGTGAAATGGAAGGCCATTTGGTTTTATCCCTAAGGTGCCTCTTTATCACCGAATACCATATATCACACGAATGTGATCTTACTGCTTGATGCTGTAATGATTTACAAGTACAAGTTCTTGAATAAATAAAATCAAAGCACTCATTAGAAATAGATTCAAGCATAAAAGATGTATGATATATACGAACAATTTCAATCCTCACAATTTAGTGGAAGGGCTATAAAATGTGCTGCAAATGTCATCGATCGAATGGATTTTGATATTAATGGGACACATCTCAAGTTTTTCAAAATTACTGATTTCACCAGTGGGTTGATCCAGTTATTCTAATATATTATCTATAGCGTGAAAACAACTAGATCATAAGGGCAAACGAGTTCACAAAATTTTAAAAGCCCAAATTTTGAAATCTAAGAACTAGTTTCATTTTCCATTTAACTTCCCCACATAAGTTAAGCATAGTCCTCATGTGAAAAATAAAACTTCAAAGCATGTTAAAATAGGAAAATAAAATAAACAAGCTTGTGAGAAACAAAACCTTCAGGGCCAAAGAAATGCGCGATCGAACTCGTATGATAAAATACCGCGCAAAGCTAGCATAAGCTTGTGAGAACAATCGATTTAGAATCCAAGCATCCCCCTCCTCATCTGCTGCAATTATTCAAACAAAACAAAACAAGAAAAGGCAAAATGCAAGTAATAAATATTATTAGCATGTAACACCCCCACACTTAATATTTTTCAAGTTTTGAAAAGAATTTTGCAAAAAGGGTATACATGTTTATTTAAAACAAACAAACAATTAAAAGCGGGTTGCTCAGAAGCTTAATTTATTTATGAGTCATTAGCTAGACTCTTCCGGGGTTAAGATACTTTAATTCGATTCAAATGGGGAATTTCGGTTCTTAAACGTTGAGGGTATGGGATCTTTGGTTTGTACTCCACAAGTGATGGGAATACATTTGATTCTTTTGGTTTGACCATGTGATATTCCTTCTTCGTTATCTTGAACGTTTGGTCGATTTCATTAGAAATGAGGACAGCTGGCGGATCTTTTTGATTTTTTAGAGGGCCATTGGACTTTCCACTCCCAGTGAATACGGCATCCACATTCTCAAGGTGAGGCTTTGGAGGAGGTGGGTTAGTCTACCGTTTTGATTTAAAGAACTGGATTATATGGCTCATACCATTTGTCTATCTTTCTTTCAATTCTACATTCCGATTTGCACCATTTTTGTTGAACTCCTTAACACAAACATGGTGTTCAGAACTTTATGTTAGTGAGTGGTTGGATATGCATGGTGCAATCCTCAAGAAAGGTGTCCGGTTGGTGAGTCAACATGATTTGGTTCAGATTTGGCGTGGTTGGAATATTCTCGGTCTCGTCCTATTCGATAAATTCAACCTCACCCTTATCGTTCTCGTTTCGAATTGAGGGTGGTTCGTAGACAAATTTATGTCTCGAGTTGGTATCTGTGGTGTAAGGAAGAGATTGGCATGATGGACTTCTGCTCCTCACTTAATCTTTCTATCCTCCTCTCCAAGTCTTGGATTAAGCTTGTTGGTTCCTTCTTCCTTGATCGACTTTACGTTCCAATTCAACCAACAAGTTCGTTATATTCTCATTGGCTTTCGCGGTGGCCATCCACTCTCTCATCATCTCTCTCCTCCGGTGAGTTTTAGGTGTATTGAAATGTTTTGATGGATGTGGTATTGTATTCCATGGAATATCGAGGATAATTTTGGGTTGGGTTGTGGTATGGAAAGAGATGCGAATTTAAAATTCTTATCATGATATCTTCCGTGATGTCCTTCATGTTGAACTTGGTTCGCTTCCATGGGATCACACATCGGCATGTCATCCTCTGCATCGTAGTTTGAAGCGTGGTGATTATTTAGCGACTCCATCATCTCAGGTATGCTTATGAATTGGGCATCAATGTTTGGAGGAGAGCTTCCATTTGTCGATCAATGAGGCATGATGGGTATTTATGTTGCTTCCGGCGAAACAACGCCTTTTGGATTGGAGTCGATCATAGAATTTTAAGAGAGAGCTTGAGTTGGACCTTGTCCTCGAGGATTTTTAAAGCTTCATTTGGAGTTTTATAGGAAGATTCCCCGCATCGAGATTTCCTTGGTTGGATCGTCTAAAGTGATAGAATATTTGAATTATCGCTCCTTTGGTTAGACCGTGTCACGACAAGTCTGAAGCATTTCTTTCATCTGAAAGCGTCAAGAGTTTGTGATTGATTTGGTGAAATTTGTGAATGTCATTTAGGAGACGTTTAAACTTAGAGGGAGAAAAGTATCGGCTAATAAAAGCTTCTCTCATTTCTTCCACGTAGTAGTTCCTTCATTTAACTTCGTTCAACCAAGTCTTGGCTTCTTCGGTTAATGAGAAAGGAAAAGTCCTCAATTTAACCACTTCCTCTTGATTTTCACCATATTGGAATAGGCTACTAATCTCAAGAAAATCGGCTATGTGTCGGTGAGGATCGGATCGGATTCTCCCATCAAATTGATTCTCCCGAATCATTTGCATATGGGTACCCTTGATATGGAAATTATTGGGAAAAGGGTGTTGAATAACGGGAAACTAGGTGTTGGTGCAACGGTCCTAGTGCTTGACCACATGGGTTGGTCATCGGGATCAATGACGATTATGGTTGGGAAATCGGGTGGAGGTTTGACTTTCTCTTGAATATGTCGATTCGACAAAGAGTTCCTCAATGAATGGTGGTTTTGAGTAAGGTTTGGTTTAGTCCTCTCTTTGATTTGACGTTTAAGCTCGTAAAAATGGACTAACAAGTTGATCACTCCAAGATTGTGAGTTTATAAAAACGGCGATTCACAAAATATTTTAAAAAGCAAAAAATAAAAAGAAAAAATAATAAAAACGAACATGAAGAAAATCTTTTTGTATTTTTAGAAAATGACTTGAAAAAAAATATAAATAAAATAAACTAAATAACTCTAAGACCTTTTTTTTTTTTTTTTTTTTAAATAATCTACCAAACAAACAAATAAGGAAAAAAACACAAATAGGAACGAGACTAAAAAAGCTAAAAGTTAAACAAAAATTGAAAAGAAAAAAAATGTTCTTTTTTTTTTTTTTTTTTGGACAAAATGGTTCAGCCGATCGGCTGGGCTTCCAGCCGATCCAGTTGGATTAAGTTTTGTTTTAAGCCCAGGAATGTTGATTCTGAGTGAGGGGCCGATCGGTACGGGCGGCTGGGTAAGAAAATGATTTTTTTTAAGTAGCAATTGACACAACTAGGGAATGATTTGAACACAGTTAGAGCACACAAAAACCAAACAAATCCACAGCGTAAAACTTGATGTGTCTTGCGACTACTAGTTTTAAATTTATAACAGGATTACGAATTAAACTAAGAACAGGGCAAAATTATGACCCTTTAAAATATGTAGTTGGTTTGGTTGAAGGCAGGAGTGGATCCTAGGATTTGGGTGTTTTCAATTGTGAAGAATCTATGTAATATGAAGTAATACGAAAGTGGTAAATGGTTGTCACGTCCCAAAATACCATATAAGCAACAAGTAACACGAAAAATGATTAAGGGAATTCAATAAGATTAAAACTATACTTGCTTAAACTAGTTTCTTATCCTTGATTAGTTTGATTGTGTTAACCTCTTAACATGTTGGTTATGATAATTAGTTGGTGTACTAATCTATTGTTCTTACAAGTTAAAACATGATCAAGAGTTTGGTTTATAAAACAAGCATTAAGTCTAACCAATCAATTCAAGATCAATTCAAGTTTCATAAGTTTACTTTCATAAACTTAAACACAAAAACATCCGTTTGTTTCATCAAATTGCTTAAGAAATGGTCAATACAAAAGGTAACCGATTATAGACAAAAGGTTACAATTGATTGTAAACAACTAATCTTACGACCTTTTAGATGTTTCCAATCAATCAACTTGATAATCAAAAAGTGTTCTT
>OU343220.1:136574332-136645502 GCA_910596185.1 Chrysanthemum makinoi
GTATCAAGTTTTTAAAGTACAATATACTTCAAGAAACTTGGTAACAAAGCTCTGATGCCAATTTTGTAACACCTCCAAATCTCGGTACAGCGGAAGACTTAATCAAGTTTTCGGGGCGTTACTATTGGATTGGTATCGCACACAAGTATAGCAAAAAGATAGTCATTTAACATTCAAAACCAATCACAAATTTGGTTATTCAAAACATTTAATCCAAAAGTGTGATTATCAGGCCCAAAACATGATTTAATGAAATAGGTCTCCAAAGTTTATCAGAGTCAGAAATGATCCTTGAACCCCGCCTTCTTGCCAAGCTTCCACCGATCACGTATTCCAAACATCTCTCAAATTCCTGAAAAATCATGCTAAAAGGTGCTTACTGTGAGTTCATAGGTTTAAGTTCAACAAAATCATAGTGGACCTCAAGGGAGTTGATTTGCTATGCAAGACCTAAGATAGATAATTACCGATCCTAACCGGATCACCAACCATAAACATATCCCGCATCCGGGATTACGCCCAACGACTCTAGTCCAGAATGTCGTGGCAAAATCTAGAACAATTGCCAACCCCGACTAGGTCGTAGGTAGAAGTCTATTCTTAGCTAGCAACGCTTATAGCAATTAGGATTGCTACCCTAGTCTAAGGCAACAACTACCGCACATCTATCTAAACAGTCAAGCATATAAGCAAATCCAAATAGTTTTCACGGTCCGAAAACAGTAGCATGATTCTCATCCCAGTATAGTTAAAAACATAGATAAAAGTGGGGCTATGAAACTCACCTTAGCCACAGCAAAGCACGAATAAACACTAGCAGAAGATAACAGGTAATCACGGCACAACTTGCCCTACTCCACTCCCCGAGTCACCTACTCGAGAGTTCATAATCACTACACAACACCGACTCCATATGGCGGAGAAGCCTTCACAACGTTTCCTACTCTTTTTTCGGTACTAGGCTAACCACCCGGTTCTTTCACACCAAGGTGAACCACACCTATCACAACGTCGCCTACCCTTTATCCGGGACTAGGCTAAGTACCGAGTTCCATTACAATGGAGGAACTACTACCCAACACTACACCAATTAACTAACCCCCAAGGAGATCTACTCCTTATAATGTCAACAAGGATAACAATATCCTTTGACCCAATACTAATCTATCTTGTACATCGAAACACACCATATCGAATGTAAATCTTAGGCACCTTTCACTAATGCCTTTAACTAGATCTTCAAGACACCCTTCACTAATGTCTTGTGATTTGACTTCTAGGCACCCTTCACTAATGCCTACAATAATGGATGATCGACATCTCTTCACTAATGTCTTCTGCCTTTACACTTGAGACATCTTTGACTAATGTATTCAACACTACACTTCTTAGAAGAAAGAAAATAACCATCAACAAAGAGACTTCGGTCTGATGATGAGGAAGTATGGCAACTCATGGACTTGATCTTGCTTGACTTCAAAGGTAGCATCTCACTTTTAAGATGAACCTAGAGGATCACACACAAAACAAAACTACATACATAGATCACTTGATTGGGGTTAGAGAGTTTTAACTCAAGGAGAAAGTATGTTAGAAAGGGTGAGAAACAATGAAGAAATGACTCACTATTTATAGAGAGAAAATGCTCTCGCACTCGATCCACGGATCCCTCCCACAAGGGATCCGCCTAGCTTAAAGCTAGGGATCCGTGGACGCCTTTACCCATGGGTATTTTGGTTATGGGTCATGGGTCATGGGTTATGGGTTGATCTATGGTTCTCTTTATTATCCAATGTAATCTCATGAGTACAATGCACCTAGTCAAATGGGTAATGGGTCAATACCATGGGTTATGGATTATCCATATATGACATAAGCATGATGTCATGTAATGGGTTATGGGTCAAGATCCATGGATATGGGTCATGGACTTTTGGTTGTACCCAACTACATTCAATGTATTTGGTCAATGGGTTATGATACTTAAGTTTCTACCCATTTATATTACCCAATATACTACATAATAGTTATGTATATTTTTACCCAAATATGTAAACACTAGTTGTTGTAAATGTGTATTACAATCATAAAATCACTTATACTTGTTTTAGTGTTTTATGTGAAAGCGTAAGTGTGTTAGAAACTATTAGCTCAAAACCATTTACGTATTTTATTTGTTTCATTAAAATGATTTTACGTTTGTTATCGACAAAACATTAGAAGATCGTAAAATATAAATAAACATTTTTACGGCTTATTTGTATTAACAAAGATGAAAGTTGGGTAATGGCTATGCAAGAAGAGTTAAATCAATTTGTTTCTAACGATTTTTGGACACTCGTCCCTCCACCTAGTAATCAAACCATAAGAGGAACCAAATGGGTATATAAAAACAAGTTAGATGCAGACGGAGTAGTGTCTAGAAACAAAGCTAGACTCATGTCAAGGGTATAATCAACAAGAAGGAATAGACTTTGATGAGACCTATGCCCCCGTGGCTAGATTAGAGTCTATAAGAATACTTTTTGCTTATGCTTGTGCTAATGATCTTAAGCTTTATCAAATGGATGTCAAAAGCGTTTTCTAAATGGTTTTATTAATGAAGAAGTATAATGAAGCTCAACCTCCGGCTTCATCAATTTTGAAAACCTAAACATGTGTATAAGCTAAAGAAAGCTCTTTACGGTCTTAAACAAGCTCCAAAAGCTTGGTATGATAGAATCAAGTCATTCTTAATAAAAAACAACTACACCATGAGGTTAGTTGATAACACACTTTTTACTAAGAAAAGAGAGTCACATATAATCATTGTTCAAATATATGCAGATGATATTATATTCTGGATCTACTACAAGACATGTGTGATAATTCTAAAATCATGTGACAAGTTGAGATGAGTATGATGGGAGAACTTAGTTTCTTTCTTGGTCTACAAATCAAACAAGTAGAAGATGATATCTTCTTTAATCAATCTAAATACATTAAGGAGATGTTAAAGAAATTTGGTTTAGAAGAGCTGTAAAACCCTAAGAACACCCTACAATGTCATCCATTAACTAAAACAAAGATGAAGACGAATCCTGATAACACAAAATACCGTGGGTATGATTGGTAGTCTTCTACCTCACGCGCTAGTTGGCGGATATTATGTTTAGTGTTTGTCTATTTGCTAGGTTTCAAGAAGATCCTAAAACATCACATCTAGAAGCAGCCAAAAGAATATTTAGATACATTAAGGGTACGCATCAATTAGGATTGTGGTATCCGGGTACCGGGTAGAAACAATTGTATATGCAGATTTTCACCGCTTGATTATGTTGACCAAAAGTACAAGTGGGGTATGTACTTTTATGGGATGTTGTTTAACATCTTGGTTCTCAAAGAAGCAAACGGAATTAGCCATATCAACAACCTGCCGAGTATAAACTCCTCACCAAGCAAAGCATGCCAACAATCACTATGGATGAAACAAGCTGCTAGTTGACTACGACATTCACCTAAGTGACATAGCCATTCTATGTGACAACAAATGTGCCATCGACTTAAGCAAGAATCCGTATTGCACTCTCAAGCACCAAGCATAGAGATTCATTATCACTTCTTAAGAGACAATGTTCAAAAGGGGAACATCTCTATTGAGAAGGTAGCATCCGACAACATAAATGACGCCCCTCACCAAACCGCTGGCGAATAATTCAACCTCCTTCGTCTTGGTCTTGGTCTCATGGAACAATCGTCGTAATTAGTTTTAAACTCTACAAGGTATGTAAACACTAGCCTTCCTCTTTCTGAGTCTAGGATCTCTATTTCACACACAACTCACAAGCAATATGGGAATTTTCAAAACCCAAGATAGGCTTTACCTATAACACGTGACTTTCTTATTTTTTTTTCTTCTTATTTTTGGCAAGTACCTTTTGCAAACATGTAATTCGTATTATCTATTTCTTTTCATCACAAGAATAAACGCTTTCTTCACACAAAGAAATCTCTTTTCAAAATGTTTTTCTAAAAGGATACCTTTTCCCGTATCACTTTCAAAAAATCCATTTCTCACGTCTAGGACAAATCACATTTTCATTATTAATACAAAGTAAAAACCCGTTTTCATTGCATCTCATGTCCTTTGAATGCTAAAGAGGACACATAACTAATATGTGTTTTCGGGTACATTCATTTAAGCAACAATGAATTAGAGCACTCGGGTTATCTCACATAATAGTGTGCTTTTTCACTTCTAGTTTATTTTTTTTCTTTTCTTTTGGATCGTAGATAATCAAGCAACTCCAAATGGTTTGCATATAGGCACACACTAGGCACAAATGTTTCCAATATGAAAATATTGAGTTGCTCGAGTCACCAATACCACGGATCCTTTTAATGCCGGATCGGTTCCTCAAGGAAGGATCCGTGAGATCCGTGAGACAGAAGCTAAATTTATCTTCTATTTTTCTCACTTTGGATGAAAACTTCATTATTTTCATAATTTTTTATCATTTTTTTTGGAGTATGTTACTTAATGTTTGTGTTCTCATGATCACATGCCTTAAATTCATATCTAATCATTAGATTTTTATCCACATTTTGGGTCAAGCATTCAATACAATGCATTATCTATAAATAGGATCCCAATATGCTTGCATATTCATCACTCTCAACCTCACAAACAAAACAACATCATGTCATCCAAGATCTTCCAACATAGATGAATCAACTAGTGCAAACAATCCCTTTCAAGAAATCCAAAACTTTGTCCTCCCACCTTCTAAAGTACCACCACCCAAATCTAGAAAAACCGCACGGATTAGCATCCGGCCTTGTTGCTTAGCAAAAAAATCATCAAATGGTTCATCACCAACCACCCATTCACCACAAAATGCTTCCATTATAGCACCTCCTTCATCACCAACAAGTACACCAACTTCATCACCCATCAAATCCCCACCTAAGGTCACTCTTTTGGAACTCTTTAAGATTCCAACAAGATCAAAACAACCCAACCAAAAAGAACTAGTCTTTTTACACCTCCCACTTCTCCAAACACAATTTTCAAAGACCTTGAAACCTCACCAACCTTAGCTCCCATTGAGCTACAAGAACATCTAGGTTCTTTTCCACCACCACTTCCAAACATTCCCGACTTTGATCCGTGATTTTCCAACTTTCCACCACAACTTCCAAAATCTCACACATCAAACTAACCCGAAAATTTCCAGACACACTACCCACATCACTTTACATTGTGAACATTGCCAATCCACTAGGATCTTGCAATAGAAATTAGGAAGAAATGCAGTCATACTTAACCTCATCCTTGATCGCATCAACATCATTACTCACCAAAACTTCCATCCATAACCTTATGCAAGAATGGAAGGAATCATTTTATTATTATTTTTTTAATATTTTCTTTTGAGTCATTGTTAAGAACAAGTCTTGTTCTTAGTTTTACATGCTTGTATGTGGCATAAAACAATACTACACTTTGTTTCATATTGCTCTTGGTTCCTAATCTTGATTCTCACAATCACAAGATTATTTATGCATGTTACTACTAACCTTTTCTTTATAGGTATGTTTATTTTCTAACTTGACGTTTCCATTCTAGGGGAGCTACCGCCAAGGGGAGTTAGAGATTCGTAGGACTATTTTTCCACACTTTTATTTCTTCATAGGGTCACTCTTTTTGTTTTGACAAAAAGAGGAGAAGAAGTAAAACTTATAAGCCAAAACATACATCTAATCTTAAGTTTTACTCATCATAACATTATGTTTTGTCATCAACAAAAGAGGGAGATTGTTAATACAAATAAACCATAAAAACGTTTATTAAGTTTTAGCGATCTCTTTGTGTTTTGTTGATAACAAATACAATGTTATCATAAGTAAAACTATAAGGATACATGTTATTTTTGTAAAGCATCTACATATAGTCATTTAATACAAATTGTTGTAATAATTCATTTGTTGTAATAGTTTATTAGGATGGGTAAAACCACAACCCATGACCCATATCCATGGAGCATATCCATAACCCATGGAGTTAACCCATACCCATTGACTAGATGCATTGCATCTTTAGATACATTTCATATTTCTTAGATACCCATGGTTCAAACTATAACCCATGACCTATGACCCATAACCAAAAACCCATGGGCAAGAGAAGGCCTCACGGATCCTGAGTTATACTAGACGGATCCTCAAGCAAGGGATCCGTGGGATCCGTGTAACAAAGGGAAGAATTTGCCTATAAATAGAAATCCATTTCTTCATTTTACTCACCCCTCTTCTTACAAACTCTCTCATATATTCTTACACTCTTCTAACATAAGATCACTTGATCTTGGTATTTTTCTTCTTTTTATTCTATTGTGATTCTCATATAAGTCATTCTACGCCAGATCACTGAGCATTCTACAAGTCATCCAGCCAAGTGGGTCCTTGATTGATTTTGCCCTCCACAAGATTTCAGAAATGTAAGATCTTATATTTCATATTTCACATATTTGTTGTGTTATAGTAGTGTTGGTTTGGTCTTCCTCGTGTTACCTGACTCCTAAATTTAGCCTTTGTACCGGAAAAAGGTGTAAGCAACGTTGTGAAGGCTTCTCCGCCAAGTTGAAGGAGTTTGTTGACATAGTGCTTGAACTCTCGAGTAGGTGTCCTTGTAACCGAACCACTATAAATCGGTTGTGTCATTTCTATCCTTTACTTTACTTACTTTACTTGCATTACTCATAGATCTATACTATCTCCTTATTCATACGATTTCTCATAACATCGAATCTAAAAGTTTTTGAAACTAACTTAAAATCGGCAAAACTATTCAACCCCCCCCCTTTCTAGTTTTCCACAATCTATACTACATAAAATAGAAAAATGTTTAAAAAGTCAAAATGCGAAAATGTGGAAAAGTGAAAAATGTGGAAATGTGAAAAAGTGGAAAATTATTTTTGGTAAATTGGAAAATTATCTTTGGTAACTCTTGAAAACTTATCTTCACTCAATGAGGCAATAAATTGTGTAAATTAGAAATGTGTAGATAATGAATGAACATAAATTGTGTAAAGCATTTGTAGCATGCAAATACAATCCTAATAAGTGTGTACAAATCTCTATTGCAAGGCCTTCCTCATTTACTTCTTGGTACATTTCAAAATAATCGAA
Organism: Chrysanthemum makinoi; assembly: GCA_910596185.1. Classification (NCBI taxonomy): domain Eukaryota; kingdom Viridiplantae; phylum Streptophyta; class Magnoliopsida; order Asterales; family Asteraceae; genus Chrysanthemum; species Chrysanthemum makinoi. Next base: position 136,581,503 of record OU343220.1, read on the forward strand.
CAACAAATTCCAAGTAGCAAAATACGCTATTGGGATTGTTTGCTGAAAGATGTAATCTCCAAGCATCTTATATAATTTTAGTAAACCCAATAAACAATCTATTTAATTGTGACTAACTTTTGTAATTATAAAGTGAAAACATAAGCCAAAACTATCAATCAATGTTTTAAAACCCGGTTTTTATCGACCCGGCTTAGTCGACCGTTCACCCCAATACCATTTGAACCAGTTGAACTCTGGTCTAACCGTTCTATACACATATATACTTTTTCTATATTTAATATAGGGCTAATTCTTTGAAAATGCATTATAACTTGTAAAAATCATTTTAGTAGCAAAACTAAAAAAAACTCTTTTAAACACTAATGTTGACACTTTTATTTTCATATATGTAATAAAGATAAATAAATATTTTGTGATGACCGTTTACCCTCGGATTTTTGAAAATTGCATCCACCGTCCCTAGGGTAAATTACATAAATGGTCCATGTAGTTTAGCGAAAATTGCATCCACTGCCCCTAATTTATTAGAAAAAATTCAAATTTATTAGAAAATATCGAAAAAATAATTTATTAGAAAATATTACGAAAAAAAATCAATTTTTTTTCACATACCACGAAAAAGAATTCTAAAAGAAATTATTTCAGAAAAAATTTGAAGACAAAGAATTTCGAAAAAAATTCAGGAAAAAAAAGGATTTCAAAAAAAATTATCGAAAAAAAAATATTTTTGAAAAGAAATTATTTTCTAAAAAACAAATTTATTTTCGAAATAAATATTATTTAAAAAAAATTATTTTCTAAACAAAAATTATTTTCGAAGAAAAATTTTATTTTCGAAAACAAGATCATTTTCTAAAAAAAAATTATTTTAAAAAAAAATTATTATTTTCGAAAAAAAATTTCTTTTTATTATTTCGAAAAACATTTCTTCAAAAGAATTTCGAAAAAAAAAATTTGGAAAAAAAGTTTCGGAAAAAAATAGGGACGATGGACACAATTTTCTTTAAACGACATGGACCATTTATGTAATTTAAAAGGGTAAAATGGTCATGCTACATACATAAAGACAAAAGTGTTTCATAAGAGTTTTAGTTCGCTACATTGAAGATGTTTTTTTTGACAAATATAATGATTTTTCAAAGAATTAGCCCTTTAATAATTAGTATTGCATGATCCCATAATTTATCCGCATTTATTTATACATTTGATTAAACCAATGAAAAAGATTAAGACTATACCGATAAGTTTTGTTTTTTAATTATATATCTGTAATAATATTGCAAAAAATTCAACAAGTGATTCTAAATTATAATGGTATATAGTAAAACTATATTAATTGATGATTTTAAGATATTGTAACTATAATTTACTAATTTACAATATTTTAACAAACTTAAAAAAGTTAATGGAAGAAAATATCATATTGTTAAATTTTTTAATAGAAAATCAAAAAAATCATATTGTTAAATTTTTTAATAAAAAATCATGACCCGGCCGGGTTTATCAAACCGGGTCAACCGGGGTCAACAAAAAACCGGCGGTTTAATCCGATTCTCAAACAAGCAAAAACCCGGTCCTATCCGGCCTGGTGTCAGAGCCGGTTCCCGGTTCAACCGGCCAGGTCAACCCGGGTTTAAAAACATTGCTATCAATCATATTACCGACAAGTACGCTCATACAGTAAGTATTACTATTATTTTTATGTTTATTACTGTAATTTTAAATCATTAACTTTTGGTTATGAGTATTATTTTATTATTGCAATTACATTTTCATCTTTTCACGTTCTGTTTTGAATGTTAAACGAAACACTTGCCACAATATCGCATATCGTTAACTGACTACCACTAAGAACCGCTGCCGCCAGGCGCGGGTACTCGCCTGGTATACATAACAAGCTTTTAGGCCAAGTGTAACGGCATCAAAACCAACGCGTGTTTACCCCAAAAACGCATCTTTAACCCCCATACGTTGGTGACCAAATTTGAACACAAGTAAGTCCATGGATCGACTGAGTTTCGATCACTGCTCGTCGAAGATGCATGAGTACTCCATGTGCATAAAAAAGTTGTAGATATACAAAAGTAACTTGTTAGCTAGACAATATCTTCATTGATTGAACCAAATAAGTGAAAGAGCTTTGTTAACTTTATTATCGTGTTTCAAAATCATATTCTCTAAGAAATTACAAGTTCCCATCTTTTAATTTATTTGAACTTTGCCTTCATGTGCTCCATGATCATAGCTTCAACTTTTACAAAGGCTGGGTAATCTTCCTTCAATTCAGAAATTAAGGAAGTCCTTAAAAGTGTACGCCCTTCTCCGAACAAGCTTGAGGTTATGATCAAGAATTCCGTCATATTCATCTCCCGACATATCAGTGCCTTCTTCATCCTCTATAACATATGTTTTCGTTTTACCTCTCACCTTACGCTTTGGCCATAACCGCTTCTTTGCATTCTCCTTTACTTTCTTTTTAAAAAATGCTTTTTGGTCTTGTGAGATTTTTGCAAATCTTTGAGATTTGTTGCATATTGTGTGGCACTCCAAAGTTTCGCAAGACTTAGTATGAACCAATACATCAGCACCTGAACCTTCTTCTAACATCGCTTTGCTTACGAGTCTCCCCCCATTGCCATGGAGAGATACAAAGCTCCACACGAATACAGGCAAATCAAAATTACAATTACATTCCGAAATTGTAGATAACTTGATATGATCGTTTTGACCAGGACGTTCAAGGCTGTGCACCAATACAGCATCACCTGAACCTTCTTCTAACATCCATATGTTAACATGACCATCGAAGAAACGGTAGTGTGGAGTGTAACTCATTATTGTTTTCTGTCCATCATAACCAGGTGGCGGTAACCATCGTTTCCAAGAAGCTCGTACATTGTAGTATTTCATTACCCATATTTCAATTTCCTCAGTTTTCTTTAAATGTTTATCTCGATTAGGAATGATGCATAGACAGCCTTTTATAGTCCCCAAAATATACTCGTCGTCTTCAAACATGTCGCACTGCTCTGGTTTAGGGATTTTTCTAATAACCTCTTTGGATAAATTAAAAGAAACAATTATTTTCCTATGACTTTGATCACTTTTTTTAAAATGAAAAATCCAATGTAGCGCCCCATTGCATAAAGTACCATGGTTGAGCATAAAGTAACCGCACAATTCTCCAGCAACTGATCTCCAATAGTTTGATTTCAATGTTAAAACTATAAAGGCAAGTTTGTAAGATTTATTAACGAATCCTATAACAACCTTGTAATCATCTATGGATGAATCATAGCCAAAACCCGACACTTGAATTCTTGGCAGAATATGTTGAGGAGGGTTTCCTAGTTCTTTCACCTCACAGGTTGAGGGATTAACGACCAAAAATTCATTATCCCAACTAGAGATGCATACAAGACCATTGGAAGAACCAACAAGATGATAACGATTGTCACCATTTAAATCAATCCGTGTATCAAGGTGAACCTCTGACATGTATAAAACCTTTGATTTCTTTAAAAAAAAAAAAAAAAAAAAACAAACAAGAAGTAAGTTTCGTCTTCATGTGATTTTTATATTAATTAAAAGAATCTTTACATATTTACTACTAGTACATAACTAATCAGCAGCTGCAAGTTATATACATAGCATGCATGCATGGTAGGCTGGTGGCAAAATAAACATATTAGCAATCAACTTTAAATACATTATATAGCATATATAAAAATTAAACAAACCTGTTCAGCAGTTGTTGATGATTTTGGTTGTTTGTTTGTCCCGAAATCGACAAGCAAGACAATCACTCCAAAAGCAAAACCTATAACGTAAATGTGAATTTGACTGGCGGAAACTAGATCTGATTAGGGTTTGTTCGAGTTTAGTACTTTAGTTTAACCTCAATCAGTTCTTGAGAAAGAATGGTATGATTGAAAACTTGACCTCCTTTTATAGAAATGAGAGGTGCATAACCGACTCTAGGTAACACAATATATTCCTTTTATAAAACTAAAGTTTTGAAAAGAGAAAAATAAATCCCATATATTCACGCACATACCAAAATAAAAATAAAAACTATCATTCTATAAATGATGCCATGAGGGTGTATCCCAGCTGCGGCGGAGCCTAGCCTCCAAACGGTACATCAGTGATCATTGACGTAAAATGTACTAAACTACCGCAGGAAAAAAAATAAAAATTAGGGACTATTTTCTTTAAACTCGACCGACCATATATGGCTGACCAAATAAACAGAAACATGTATATAAGAGCAAATGAGCAAATGAGTGTGGTGACTAACTAAATCTCCACATTTTGGTCTCACATGGTGCCACATCACTATAACAAACTCCCTTCTACAACCCCTTATCACAACTAACCACAACTTACTTATTTGGTTCCACCACTTCCTATTTTATTTTTTATTCAATTTTTCAAATAAAATAAAATTCATTCATTAAAATTAAAAATATAATACAACATATTTAAGACATACGAAACTTAAAATAAACATACGAAAAAAAAAACAATACGAAAAAAAAGCGATACTTAGTTTATCTTCAATTCTCAAAGCTTTATCTTCAATCCTCCCATTTGGGGTAATTTTTCAAAACCTCCCAACCGTGAACATATTGGAATAGATTCTCCCCTCAAAGTGTTGTTATTCTTGAGATGATCACTGTCATTTCCCCGTTTGTACGCTGCAAAATAGCATTGAATTTTTGACATTCACTATTAAGTTTTGTCCATTTACCCGTGACCATATTTTTGGTACGATTGTCACTGTCAGACTGACTATTAAACATGTCCACAACCTTGTTCAAAAAGGACTCATCGGAATGGTCATTTCCGATATCTATGTCTTGGGAAACTTCGACCCAAACTTCCGCTAGCAACTTTTCTTCATTTGACCAACGAGTATTCATTTCCGATGTTTGGACTTTGAAACAATTTTTTAAAATGGTTAGATATAGAAGTGAGTGAAAAATAGTGTGTTATGGTATGTTATTTATAAGCGAAAATAGCTGTTTGAAACGGTACGAGCAGGAAAAATGCAAATTCAAATTTTATTTTAAAATTCAAATTCTATTTTGGAATTCAAATTCAAATTAAAGGTTACAGTACGAGCGGGGGATTCAAAAATCAAATTCAAAAATTTCCCTATATATACCCACACTCTGCTTTGTTTCTCAACAAATTTTCAACGAAAGAAACTTCTCCCAAAAAAATTTCAACGAAAACAAGTTCTCCCACCAAATTTCCAACGAAAACAACTTCTCCCAAAAATTTCCCGAAAATACGGTTAACACTCCACCAACAGATATCATTTTGTTTTTCCTTATGAAAGAGGAACCGGTTGAGGAACAAGAAGACAATCCATTTCAGCTTACTGAGGAAGAGCAACAACTACTTCTTCAGGATGAAGAAGTATTGAGAGAAATGGAAGAAAATGAAGCACGAGAGGAAGCTGCTCATAGGGAGCAGGAAGCAAGGGAAGAACAACACCGCAAGGAGAACTTGTTTGACATTTTGTACAACTAGTGGGAAGAGAGCACGTTTTCAGAGGGGTATACTTTTTACGACGAGGGTTATAACACAGATTAATATCTGTATTTTATTTTATGTATCACAATTTTATTTTCTTTGCAATGTAGTACTTTACGCTTTGTTTCTGTAATAAATATAAGTTCGTCTTCTACTTTGGTTCTTCGTACTCGAAAATAAGTTTTCATTCATTTAACTAAAAATAAACATTACAATACCAAAATTTAAAAACACTGCAAGTTTTATGTTTATTAAGACAAAAAAAAAATTAAAACGTTTGATACAAACTTAGGCCCCACAACCGATACATTGTCAGTTCATTTGGTTCGTCGTCTGCGTGAGGAGGTGCCCTTTGGCGAACGGTGGCGAGCTACGGCGAAATGGTCATGTCACCGTGGCGAGGGATGAGTTCCTCCACACCGACTGCTCTAATACCAACACTCAAGTGGTGAAACCGTGAGGGATTCATTGTTTTTATATTCATCAATGTTTTAAATCCTTAAGAAGATATCTTAAGATAATTGCAAAATAAAAATGTTCGATATGTGCAGGCATTACATGCAAATGCACTTCCAGTGCTTGATATGTGCAAACAAGTACATGTAACTTGTGACGCCAATGGAGTCAGATTCTAAATAGTAAATAGTTTCCTTATCGTGATCATGTTGTTAATTGCTTATTTTGAAGCTAGTAGAGAGGAACATCAATCCACCGACCCAGACAGCCCATTTTATAAGTTCTGTAAAGCCCAAGGCACATTTTATAGCATATTTGGGCATTCAAGGGGAACATGTTACTAGTATGCAATAGACAAAGGTGGAAGAGGTGTACATATCGTTTGAAGTGTTTGTTTGTACTTTCCCGCAACACTATGTTCATAAGTTTTAGTTTTATTGTTTATATTCTTTGATTTGCTATGTTTGTTAAGCTAGGGTGGAGGGTATAAGACATAGGGAATGGATCTAGTAAGAAGAGATATTGAAATGAGAATAGTGAGAAGAAATATTAATCACATATTTTAAATAAAATGGGAGAAATAATAGGGAGATGCATCTATTTTTGTAAATGCATCACAAATTTGTGGTTGTAATTTCTTCTCATCCTTCTCATCTAATTATATTTCTCATTTGATCTTTGGTCATAAGGGATATTTGAAGTTGAACTTTTAGGAGCCGACTTCTAAAAATGTTGTATTGTTTTATTTTGTTTTGGTTATGTCAACAAAGAAAGAAATGAAAATATATGCAGTTACCTTGTATTTGAATGGTTGAGTTGACCTTATAACTTTAGATAGTTTTAGTGTTTTGCTAGCACAGGGTAAAAAAGTACGTTTGGTACACAATATTATTGAGAGATTAGGCTTATTTTTTGAAAAAAATAAAAAATAAATAAGCTACTTAAAATATAAGCTTCGTTTGTTTGGTAGACGGACATTATAAGAGATTATATAAAAAATGATCTTTCATAATCTCTTAAATCAAATGCTAAAACAGTTACTTTTACCAAACATTATTTAAATAACTTCTTGATGCCAACAAAAGTGATTATAGACAAAGTGTGATTTTTTATCTTCCATTCGTTAAGTTTATATAAAGTTGATGATATAGGGTAACGACCTATTTAAATAACTTCTTGATGCCAACAAAAGTGATTATAGACAAAGTGTGATTTTTTATCTTCCATTCGTTAAGTTTATATAAAGTTGATGATATAGGGTAACGACCTAACTTTCAGTTTCTTTTTAAGTTGACTCTAGAGTTATTAGGTTAGTCTTACATTTTGTATTTAAACGAGTCAGACGTCGGTCCGTCGCTGGCGGGCGGGCGTATATATATATATATATCTCTAAAGATATATATATATATAGGGAGAGTTAAATGAGATCAATCTAAAGTTGTAAAATAAGATCAAGTCTAAAAAACCTTTAAAACATTTATAAAAAACAATTTTAGCAATAATACACATAAAAATAATATTTTAATACAAATGAACATTTTATCAACTAATAACCAAATGATACATGAGTTTTGATTAGTGATACACCTGATACACGTTACACTAATAAATATTCCAAAACCTGATACACATACAAAAACCTGATACACATTATACTTCTAATCAAAGTGTATCACCTAAGTTTCGTAAATTTTAAAAAAAATCTATCGAAACTTTAACAATTTTAGTTGTAGTTAATAAAAAATTAAATTTTGTTGTAAGGAGAGTGTCGTTTGTTAAATTTTAGTTGGATCTCATTTTAACAACTTTAAGCTTGATATTATTTGATCTAGATTATATATATATATATATATATATATATATATATATATATATATATATATATATATATATATATATATATATATATATATATATATTCACTCTAGTCATATACATATAATAAAAGGTGAGTCAAAATGCCTTTGTGATTCATCCAAAGATTTAGAAGCTGTTTATTATAAATTTACGACAACAACAAAGAACAATCTCAATATGAGTTGGTGTTCAGTAAAAGCACCACAAATGTCATGTACAATTTCCAACCTATAAACACTAAAACAAAGCATAGCAAAAAAATCTCAGCCCACAACTTAGCATATATAACAGTATACATGTTAGACGAATCTTTGGCAACATTGATAAGTTCGTCCGTTTCAGCACCCAAAACCCACCGTTTTAAGCCCCTACTTTAGACCCCAAATACACCCATTTCTGTATACCGAGTACCTTTGGCAAGTGCGTCAGTTTCAGGCAAGCTGATTGCAGATGTTCATATTTTATGCTAGTCGAGACACATACCTACATTTCTGCTCTGTGATTCTTTATTACCTTGCCTAACACTGATTAACGGTGATCGTGTAGAAAATTTTATTATGCCCAATGTTTGGTTATAGCATAGCTTTCTGTAAACATAAGAGAACACCATAGCTTCAGCATATGTGTAATATAATAGAAAACGTAAAATCTGGTCAAATAATAGAGCTAGCAATACCTGTAGAATCAGAATAATAGCAGCTACAAAGGGCGGTCATATTATGACACCCAAGAACATGACCTTAATCATGTATCGAATGGACATCCAAATTTTTTGCTGTAACCACAAATACCATGTCTTAACAATGATATAGTCCAAATTTTGGTGGCTAAGCAAATATGATAGAAATAGTAGTAGTATATCTTTTTTTGGTTTCGAAGTTATGTAAAGCCGCAAAGAAGACAAAGATATATTACCTCTTAAGTTGCTTTGGAGCATCAATGTTCCAATGTAGACAATCTTGCGTTAACACATTTTTCATTATTGAAAGTGCGGCACCCACGTCTCAACAAAAGGCTCCAAGCATATATTTTAAATTATAAATACTAAGGTTGTATTTATGCAAGTGAATAAGCATATACTTGCATAAAAGCACATTCTTATGTATGTATTTTACTGCAGATTTGAGGCAAGAAAAAATAAGATCATATCAAGGAGGAAAAATATAGAATTCAAGATAAACTTAGATTAACCTCGATGATTCTTTCGCTTCGTCACTCCTTTCTTACCTGCAAGCATGCAAAATTAGGCATTAAAGACCAAAAACAAAACAAAATTTTTTCCATGTCAGTGTATTCAATGTGATTGCTTAAACTATACCTTTAAAAGTAAAAATATGATTTTTATAAATATCAAATGATTTGGAAGGTAATAAGCATCCGACAACTTTCAACCCTTTACTAACCAGTTTTTTTTCTTAAATGGCCGATATGGCTGGTTGGAATAACAAAAATCAAGGGTTTTCTTACAAAGGTGGGTCGACATTGCAACATCTACGAATAGTCTAAACATTGCAACAGAAGAAACTGCAATTAATATGCAACATTACATGACACTGCATGCTTGTAGTAGGTAGCATAACAGAATTTTTAAAAAAAGGTTACGGGATGATAACTAATTACAGGATGATATGAGATATATACTACAAATAATCACATAACAGGTGGTTTCCCATCTACGCCTTAAATTCTATATTATTGGTAGCTGCAAATTTGGAAGAAAGAAAATAATAATAATAATTTATCTTTCCTTACCTCGAAAAGCACCAACAAAACCTTTAGGTTTCTGTGTTGCCACATATTCCGGAGTGTTAATACAAATAAGCTGTAAAAACGTTTATTTATATTTTACGATCTTCTAATGTTTTGTCGATAACAAACGTAAAATCATTTTAACGAAACAAATAAAATACGTAATTAGTTTGAACTAATAGTTTCTAACGCACTTACGTTTTCACATAAAACACTAAAACAAGTATAAGTGATTTTATGATTTAGCATTACATATGTACAACAACTAGTGTTTACATATTTGGGTAAAATATACACATAACTAGTATGTAGTATATTGGGTAATATATATGGGTAGAAACTTAAGTATCACAACCCATTGACCAAATACATTGAATATAGTTGGGTACAACCCAAAGTCCATGACCCATGGAGCTTGACCCATAACCCATTGCATGACATCATGCTTATATCATATATGGATAATATCCATAACCCATGGTATTGACCCATACCCATGTGACTAGGTGCATTGCACTCAAAATATACATTGTATCTAGTAAAAGATCCATGGATCAACCCATGACCCATGACCCATGACCCATAACCAAAATACCCATGGGTAAAGAGGAGCGTCCCACGGATCCCTAGCTTTACTCTAGACGGACCCTTGTGGGAGGGATCCGTGAGATCCGGGGAACAATAGTATTTTTCCTCTATAAATAGTGAGCCATTTCTTCATTGTTTCTCACCCCTTTCTCACATACTTTCTCCTTTAGTTAAAAACTCTCTAACCCCAGATCCAAGTGATCTATGTTTGTAGTTTTGTTTTTGTGTGATTCTCTAAGTTTCTCTTAAAGGCGAGATCACCACCTTTGAAGTCAAGCAAACTCAAGTTCATGAGTTGCCATGCTTCCTCATCATCAAGACTACTGAAGTTATCTTGTTGATGGTTCTTTTTCTAAGAAGTGTAGTGTTGAAGACATTAGTGAAAGATGTCTCAAGTGTCGAGACGAAAACATTAGTGAAGGGTGTCGATCGTCCGTATTGAAGGCATTAGTGAAGGGTGCCTAGAAGTCAAGTCACAAGACATTAGTGAAGGGTGTCTTGAAGATCTAGTTAAAGACATTAGTGAAAGGTGCCTTAGATGTACATTCGATATGGTGTGTTTCGATGTGCAAGATAGATTAGTATTGGATCCAAGGATATTGATATCCTTGATGATGTTGTAATAAGGTGTTGGTCTCCTTTGGGGTTAGTCGTTGGTGTAGTGTTGGGTAGTAGTTCCTCCATTGTAATGGAACTCGGTACTTAGCCTAGTACCGGATAAAGGGTAGGCGACGTTGTGGTAGGTGTGGTTCACCTTGGTGTGAAAGAACCCGGTGCTTAGCCTAGTACCGGAAAAAGAGTAGGCAACGTTGTGAAGGCTTCTCCGCCATAAGGAGTTGGTGTCGTGTAGTGAACTCTCGAGTAGGTGACTCGGGGAGTGGAGTAAGGCAAGGAAGATGTCCTTGTAGCCGAACCACTATAAATACTCGTGTCGTGGTTTTGTGCTTTCTACTCTTTATCTTTGCATTACTTACTTACGTACTAGTCTATCAACATCCAACATACACTTTCAATAGATTGACATAAGTCAATCTAAATATCTTAAAACGAAGTTTTAATCGGTAAAACTATTCAACCCCCCTTCTAGTTTTTCCACAATTGGTACCAGAGCTTCGTTACCAAGTCTTTTAAAGTATATTGTACTTTGAAAACTTAATACGATCCGTGTATGTTTGAAAACTACAAAGAAGGAAATTTCTTAAAACAAAAAGTCGTGTTTTTTAGAAATCATTATTTTTTTAAATGTTGGATAGTGATAGATCATTCTAACATTTCCTTTTGAGAAATCTACATAGCAAAGGATTTGGGCATCTTAGAAGATCATGAAGTATTTCGCGTCTATGGTTTCTAAAACCATAAAGAGGGAATATAGCAAAGGTATGTTCTCTTAGTTATAATTATTGGTCAAAGACGTTCTAAATTGCTTGTGGATAAAATTGTGATATATGCTTCTATCTTATAATAAGCATAATATGAAAAGTGTTTTTGTTGATTTTTTTCTCTTTGAAGTTTTGTTGATAGATATCTTGTTAAATCAAGCTTGAATAAAGGTAAAAATGGATAATATAATTTCACTAAAAAGTCTACAAAGGTTAAACCTTTTCGTTGGGTCAAAACATGCATTTTTGTAATTCTGTGTCAGATCCGCGGATCCCTCAATTTACACTGGACGGATCCCTCAAGCAAGGGATCCGTGGGATTCGTGGTACAGAAGACAGTTTTTGTCTGAATTTCAAAAATTCATAGCAAATTAACCGTAAGTCGTTAGAAGTCGTGCCACCTATCGTTTTAAAGGTATTTGAGTCTACTTTCATTTAAAAATGATTTCATAAACTGATTCAAAACATAAATTTACAGAATCATTAACTTATAATAGAAAGTCATTTTTGGTCATAACTTTTGCACAAACTTTTGATCTAATTGGAGACGGGTGTTTTTCATCTTTGAATAACAATGTGTCCTCTTTTGAAATTAAGGTTTTGATCATATTTATAAAAGTAACTAATCAAGCTTGGTATACATGTTTATATTTAACACAAAGCGATGAAATGAACTTTCGTTTGCTATGCTAAATGATTAATTGTCTTGCCTTGCATTACTTGATTATTTGCTTATCTCAAATAGTTTTTGTGCTTGTTGGTTTGAATAACATATGTAGTTTCCTTACCTTGCTATTCATTCTCTTGTTTGTCGAGTTAGTAATATTTTACTAATCAATGTGCTTTAACATCTAGGTGTGTCGAAAATGTTAGTTTAAATACTTAGATAAGTCATATAAGTTGAAAAATGTTTAAAACATGTAATATACTAAATGGCTTCTTATTGAGTTTGTCATGTGTGCAACATAAATATTTTATGTGCTTATATGATTTCTTGATTTCATACTTTCTTGTGTCGTTTTCTAAAAACAACAAGAATGTACATCGGATCATAACCTACACTTGTGTTGATGATGTACTCTCCCGTTTTCCTTTTCATGATCGCTTTCCAAGCTTCATAGTAAGATTGACAACTGGATTATTTCATCTGATATACTCAAGTAAATTATTTTGCAACGCAAACATAATTGGTCATATCCGAAAATCCAAACTCGAGCTTTCCAACAACATATGTTGAACTAGCTCATCCAACCATTTTTTCACCATTTGGAAACTTTAATTTTTTACATTTTAACATAACACCTTCGTCACCTTAGTTGTTTCAGTAATAATATTAATAAAAACGAAGAAAAGTATCATCATTGTTACTCTTCGATAGGCCATTGTAGGAATATAAACTTTCCTAACTTGAGAATGAATACTGGAGAATTTATTGCACTAGAAACTCAATTTGACCTAACGGTTGAATTGCTTCCTTGATAGAAGTTAGGTATGTGGAATCACCTGTAAAAATGGTTGTGTTTAGCCGTAATTGAGCACCACTAGTAATAGTCTCATATTCATTCTCTCACATGGGAAATCTATACTCCTATGTTTTCCTAAAGTAAGTTTACAATGGAAATACTTTGCGTTGTCTTAGGATTACTAATCAAACAAGTTGTAAAATTAATTTTTCTTTTAGTTAATTCCAACCACTTGCCTCATCAAGCGATTATCTTGCTTTGATCGAGAAGAGCTACATTACTTCAAGGATGAAGTTCATTGTACGCTAATCACCATCCGTAATAACTACACTTAGTTCATTACCTTCACTAAACCAAAACAACCTTCTAAACAATTCAGTTTCTTAAGGACGCATATACATGTGTTTTCTTACTCTTCAAAATACCTTGCACGCCATTGTTAATACAAACGATTTACTAATCTAGATCATAAATCCGTTTTAAGCTTCTTGAATAACGCTTGCTAAAGTTGATAAACCTGTGTGTTGCTTGTGAGCTCGATCTCACTTGTTTGCTTATATGCCATTTCTACATGCTATACTTGGTATGTTTTACTTGTATACATGTATACTTACTGTAGAGATCATTAGTTTCTAATTTCGATACTTAGAACAAAATGTTGCAATCTGACTGTTAAGGAATCTGTCTCAGATTCCGGATCCCTGGGCTATAACTAGCCGGATCCCTCAAGTGAAGGATCCGTGGGATCTGGGTGGACAGAAGTGCATTTCTTGCTTCCTTGCATCAATCCAACCTTCCAGACCTTCTCATACTAGCTAAACATGATACCTTAGGATCATTTATGTCTTCCTCAAGCTCAGTTGGTCTCAAACTCACTCATAGATAACTTAGGATCATTTTCAAGGCGCTTGTAGATATATCGTTTCATCAAAACTCATTACTCTTCCCCTCTTATACTCACACATAATCCCTCACATCTAGCCTTGGAAATCTTTCAATTATGGCTAAAATTGATCATAATCATCCTTACCTCAAAATTGATCAAACTCTAGTTTTTCCATCTTAAATATTTAGGATATTCCCCAAAACATTATCCTAAGTCACTATCTGATCACTAGGATCATTTAGCTCTATTTGACACTCTCAAAATCCTTAGTGTCATCTTTGTTCATTCATTGGTACTCATGAAAGTTCCAATTTCTTCCATAAAAGGCAATCATTAGCTAGTTCACTCATTACCCTCATGTACTTAAGCACCTCTTCATTTAAGACACTTAGATGAACTGAAACACTCAAGAAGAAATAGGCATTAAGCCTTACAAACATCATTGCTATCTTTTCTTAGCTGCTGATAGACGGATCCCTAGGATTAGCCTAGGCGGATCCCTCGTTGGAGGGAACCGTGGGATCCGTATGACAGATTTATGTCAACTCTAGCTAAAACAATCATTTCAAGCTCATCTTGCTAACTTAAACACTCCATCTCATCTTAAATGAGTTCCTAGATCAGTACAACTCTTAAGTTGACTCTTGTGCATGTTCATCATCACATTCCAATGAATCTTAGTGGCTTAAGTCTTGAATGCACTTGCCAAAATCCTTGCCTTATAAACCACATTGTTATGACTCCTAAAGTCATCATCTTCACTCTCATTTTCAGCACTTAGAAATCTTTACAAACCTCTTGAAATCATATCATCATGAGGAAAACTCCAAGTAGCAACTTATCCACCAAAGAACCACCCAAGAAAATTGCTCGTCTTGTACACGAAATATCTTCAACCGAATCATCTTCGGTCAAGTCCACTAATGCAAGGATCTCTCCTCCACCAACTAAACCAATTCGTAAAAGGATAGTACCCAAGAAAAACTACCTATGTCAAACACCACCATACCTCCTAGGCCAAACAATATCATCTCCACTAAATCATCACCATTGGTTCCTAGAGCTATCTCGTTTACAACTCCACTATCATCACCTCACCTCTATAATTTAGAGGATTTGCCTCCTAGACCGTCCTATCCTCCTCCGCCGGCAACATTCTCCTCATTAGGAGGAATAATGGTACATAATCAAGGTGTTGAGTCAACATTAGCTCTGGCTTCCTTTTCGCCGTCACCATCATGTAATCCAATTTGGATTATGAGAAATTATCAAAGTCAACCACCCGACCATATGGAAGTTGACACTTCTCTACCACCACCATCATTCTTGGTCGAGCCATCTTCAAACGCGCCTCCACCAATCCCTCCGTCGTTTGAGGTTCCACAAGCCGCTTCACTTGATTCTTCGCATCAAGTAATTTCATTTCTTCCACCACCACTACCTAGCCATGACAAAGATTGTTATCATTGTCAACATGTTGAAAGTTTGATATATGAAGTACGAGAAGACCAATGTTTCATGTTCTATCACCTCCTCGAACGTTTCGACGAGATTAAACCTAAACAAACTTGAGCTAGAGGATTTTAGTGGTGTCCTAGTTTCAAGCGTTACTTAGATAAATCTAGTAATTCCAAGTCATGTATCGATCATTTTCTTAGTTTTTAGAGTCATGTATATCATATCTCTAGTTTTATTAAATGACAATACATGCTACTTGCTATATTTCTGAGTATATGATTATGTTGTATAATACATATCTCACTTTGATATTAACATAATGTGTTATATCAACATTGCTGAAATTGATCATCAGCCAGACGGATCCCTTGTATTTGCCTAGACGGATCCCTACAAGGAGGGAACCGTGGGATACGTGATACAGAAAACTATTTTTTTTAACTTGGATCTTATTTGCAGGAAATTATGCATTATACTTGTTTTCTAACCCTTGTTTTGTAGTTATTCAATTTACACATGAAGAATTTGACACCCTAAAGCTAGGGGGAGCTTTGTGTCAAAGCAATACATTGCAAAATTACTTGCAATATTAGGATTACATTTCATGACATCCTTTTGCAAAATTGCAATCATAAAGGGGGACCACATTCGTCACATTGACGAAATCTTTTGCAAACTTAGTTGCAAATGAACTAGCTTAGTATTACTTTCTTGACGCCCTCACATAGGGATGGACTCGTCAAGGGGGACTAAAGACGAGATCCTTTCCCGTTACTTGCTCTCTATTTTTTTTTCTTTCTTTCACATGTTTTTCCTAAAAACAATGTGTTAGTTTCCTTTTGAAACTCTTTTTGTTTCGACAAAAAGGGGGAGAAGAAAGTAAAAACTACAAATTCAAACTTTTACAAATTCTAGTTTTTCCTTAAAATAATTTCATGTTTTGTCATAAAAAAAGGGGTGATTGTTAATACAAATAAGCCGTAAAAACATTTATTTATAGTTTACGATCTTCTAATGTTTCGTCGATAACAAACGTAAAATCATTTTAACGAAACAAATAAAATACGTAATTAGTTTGAACTAATAGTTTCTAACACACTTACGTTTTCACATAAAACACTAAAACAAGTATAAGTGATTTTATGATTTAGTATTACATATGTACAACAACTAGTGTTTACATATTTAGGTAAAATATACACATAACTAGTATGTAGTATATTGGGTAATATAAATGGGTAGAAACTTAAGTATCACAACCCATTGACCAAATACATTGAATGTAGTTGGGTACAACCCAAAGTCCATGACCCATGGAGCTTGACCTATAACCCATTTCATGACATCATGCTTATATCATATATGGATAATATCCATAACCCATGGTATTGACCCATACCCATGTGACTAGGTGCATTGCACTCAAAAGATACATTGTATCTAGTAAAAGATCCATGGATCAACCCATGACCCATGACCCATAACCAAAATACCCATAGGTAAAGAGGAGTGTCCCACGGATCCCTAGCTTTACGCTAGACGGATCCCTTGTGGGAGGGATCCGTAGGATCCGGAGAACAGTAGTATTTTTACTCTATAAATAGTGAGCCATTTCTTCATTGTTTCTCACCCCTTTCTTACATACTTTCTCCTTGAGTTAAAAACTCTCTAACCCCAGATCCAAGTGATCTATGTTTGTAGTTTTGTTTTTGTGTGATTCTCTAGGTTCCACTTAAAGGTGAGATCACCACCTTTGAAGTCAAGCAAACTCAAGTCCATGAGTTGCCATGCTTCCTCATCATCAAGACTACTGAAGTTATCTTGTTGATGGTTCGTTTTCTAAGAAGTGTAGTGTTGAAGTCATTAGTGAAAGATGTCTCAAGTGTCGAGACGAAGACATTAGTGAAGGGTGTCGATCGTCCGTATTGTAGGCATTAGTGAAGGGTGCCTAGAAGTCAAGTCACAAGACATTAGTGAAGGGTGTCTTGAAGATCTAGTTAAAGGCATTAGTCAAAGGTACCTTAGATGTACATTCGATATGGTGTGTTTCGATGTACAAGATAGATTAGTATTGGATACAAGGATATTGATATCCTTGATGATGTTGTAATAAGGAGTTGGTCTCCTTTGGGGTTAGTCGTTGGTGTAGTGTTGGGTAGTAGTTCCTCCATTGTAATGGAACTCGGTACTTAGCCTAGTACCGGATAAAGGGTAGGCGACGTTGTGGTAGGTGTGGTTCACCTTGGTGTGAAAGAACCCGGTGGTTAGCCTAGTACCGGAAAAAGAGTAGGCAACGTTGTGAAGGCTTCTCCGCCATAAGGAGTTGGTGTCGTGTAGTGTTTACGAACTCTCGAGTAGGTGACTCGGGGAGTGGAGTAGGGCAAGGAAGGTGTCCTTGTAGCCGAACCACTATAAATACTCGTGTCGTGGTTTTGTGCTTTCTACTCTTTATCTTTGCATTACTTACTTACGTACTTATCTATCAACATCCAACATACACATTCAATAGATTGACATAAGTCAATCTAAATATCTTAAAACGAAGTTTTAATTGGTAAAACTATTCAACCCCCCCCCCTTCTAGTTTTCCACACGGAGGTCATTTAAATATGTTGGCGCCTATGACATTAATAAAAGTCTACAGTAACAACAACGAAAGCATAAAATCAGTAGATGATGGAATGTGAAAATGTAAATGTGGAATTAGCATTTCGTTCTTCACTGTCCATAAGTTACTTTAGAAGACAACATGCACCAACAACCACAACTCCTTCCTCAATAGGAGCCTTTTCAGAGGAAAAAATAAGGAAACAATTGACTATGAGTAAGTCAATCTACCTTGGTTTCATTTACAGCATCTTGCATCCTCTATTATTTATCCTAATACACGGATCAAACAATATGCATTCAGGGCTTCAGGCTACTACTCACCAGAAACAATCAACAACATAATCTTAAGACACCTTAAAAGAATGTAAAAATATGGAAAACGCAGGAAAACTAACTTAAAAACTTACTTGAAAAAATTAAAAATTCCTAACTAATAATCCATCCATGCAACTCCACCCTTGAGCCAGTCAATTCCTGTAAAAACCCAAAAACAAATTTCGACAATTTCAATCACACTTGTACAAAAACCTTACAAAATCACATTATGACAATCTAAATCGGGATATTTTTTTTACAAAAACACCTGACCACAGCTTTTCAAGATTCAAACCTCCCCGCGAAATCGTCGACAATAGATGCACCAGCCGCATCTTTATGTAACACCTCAGACCTGGAGTATGAGTGTTGTTTGATGGGAGTAGATTCTAGAATATTTGAATGTAGGTATGTATGAGATATGGGGTGAGATTCTTCTAGGTTCTTCTCCATCTTCGTCATATAACTGGAACATACGTGGACCAAACCCGGATCAATGAAGATGGATCAAAACTGAGCTTAACAAGCTAAAACAAATTCTGGCAGCCCGCAGTCAAAACGACGTCACACTTGATGGTGTTTAATATATATATATATAGGGATGAGATCATTTAAAAAGTTCATCTCAAGAGAAAAGTGAGAGAAGTGATCTCAACCATTAGATCACCCTCCCTTCCACTCCTTTTTTTCCCTCCCAAGTCTAGGGGCCTCTTTGTCATATTTGTTATTTCTTAAGGGCTATTTTGTAAATTTTAATACATTTCCTGATTATCTTTGTATAAATAAACAACCGTAGAAGATAATTACGAAGTCACATACCAGTCATGCAAGTTTATTACTTGTAATAGGATAATTAAATACAGTTAAAAAAAAGAAAAAAAAAAGGTAACTTTGAATACTTAGAAATATAATTCTTTTAAGATACATTAGCTAGTCAGTCTAAAAGTAAGTTCAAGAAAAAACATTTGTTAACTGCTAAAAATACACATCAAGCTTAACAAGCAATCTCGAACTAATCTTCACATCAACGCCGGAAGCTAAATACCCAACTAGTAATGCTTCAATGTATCAATGAATTCACTTTTCCAATGAACTAGTTTCTTAGCCGAATCTTTCCTGTATTAAACATAACACAATAAAAGATTAAACGATTGTTCAGGTTCAAATTGTAAATAATTAGCCAAGGAATATTTCACCTGCTTATAGAGCCACTGCTCGTAAAGCTGAACCGATCCTTAATAGCATTGCCCAAAACCTTTTGAGGATTGGATTAGCGGTCTTCTGAGAGTCATTAATCTGTTTCCCTTTGGCTTTCGCCTTTGCACTGGTCAACCCTTCAACACCTTGATCACACTCCTAGGCTTTTGCAGCCTCAATGGCGGCTGGAGGTACAGCACCACCTGTGGTTGGCATGTAATTGACAGATAGTTAAAAAAGAACTTCAAAGTTGCAGGCAAGAAGGATGGTAATATTTTATAGATGTGAGAACTTACAGCCCAATGAACACTTTGGCATCAACAAATAGAAGCAGACATACAAACATTATTTCATTATCAAACAAAAATATGTATTTGCACGTTTAAAATCTTGCTTTAGTATCTTAAACCCTTCTTAACCAGCCACTTTTAATTTTATAAACCAAGCTTAGTACTCCCAAAATTTGAATTAATAATCAAATTTGACCCCGCGACTAATTATCTGAAAGTAATGTTTACACTCAAATGTGGATATCAATATCTTTCAACAGCTAAAATATGTGAATTCTAATTTCAAAACTTAACGTTTAATTGTTCATCACTAGTGTCATATGCTGAAAAAACTTTAATTAGAAGTATACTTCCAAGAAATCAATGAACTGCTAGAAAATAAACCGGGTTCTTACTCATTAACGGTTAAAAATTGTTTGAATAGTCGAACTATTAGTCCGTCTAGCTGCAGGTTACACATCTTCACTAAAAACTTACAACTCTCTAATTTTCTGAGAACTATTTGTCCGTCTAGTGCAATGCTTACCTTCTTAATCAGTTTGTACATCAAGCTTATTTGAGGATTTAAGAGGTAACAATTTGATAAGCATACTAAATAATGAACTCCCAACAGCTTATTTCACCCTCAGATAAACTGATAGAATAATGGCTTATATATTGATTCAAAACTCAATATAAATAGTGATGCACTAATCATATTGACTGATGCACTAATTATACTCACCTCCTTAATTATATAAAATGCATTTCTCGGAAAGAGATAATATTAACTTAATCAACATTGCAACCTCAAATCGATTTTAGAGAAACTACCCCATCACTAAAGCAATGTTTCATGATGCTTATTTACAATTAAACCTGCTAATTAGTTCACAAAATCATGGTTGAATTTTTGTCATTATTGTTACTTACATAATAACAATAATGACAAAAATTCAATATTGTGGGATTTCTTAAGGTGCACAAAACTAACCTGATTTGCATTGTCATTGTCTCTATGACTCAACCTTAGAGTGTCATGAAACTGAGAAGAGATTTGCTGTAGACTCTGCTATGCCTTACCAATTTATTCAAAAACCAAAATATAATGAATATGAATTCACAGAGATGTTGATTAAACTAAAGATACAAAGTCTAATAAGTTTATTAAAAATCTAAAATACCTGTACTTCCTCATTTGTAGCAAGATGAGACTTCAGTCGTGGCCTATTTGTGCATTAAACAAAGTTTGCCCATTTACAGATGGTTCGTGATCATAATTAGTTTCTGGTCTTGGTGGAATTTGATCATTTTGGGAAGGGTGTTGTTCATGGTTTGGCATCTCTAAACATTTTGAGAAAGCCTATATGCAAAGAAAGAAATAAGTATACACCAAACTGATTTCAGATTAAAAAGAGAGTATACCCCAAAATTGTTTCAAAAATCAAAAAGCCGTTTACTTACGAATTGGTTGATGCACTAATCATACTCACTGATGCCCTAATATGCCTAGAGATGCACTAAACATACAAACAGGTGCCGTAAGATCATACTTCACTAGTTCCAAGAATAATAGCCCCGTAAGATCATAAAAAAGACATACTCAGCTTTTGATATTAGTCGTGACTTTATATCAGTTATCCAATTGAACGATTTCAGGACATGTAACATGAAACCAACAGAAGCTGTTACTCCACACCAGATAAAGCAACATAGATTAATTTTGCATCATTGGTTTCAATCCTTCACACAAATCGTAATTATTTAGGGCCATTAAGGCTGCTTCATCAAATAATATAGAATTTGAACCAAAGTGATATTGTACTACATTTGATTCTCATATGTTAACAAATACTGAGACATAATCACACTTCAGTTACGAAATGAACTGCTTATGATTCTGACAATTTAACTACAAATGTAATTTTTTAAAGGGTGTGACTTGAAGGTTCTCATAAAATAATACATGTATTATATCCATGTTTAATGCAAAGTGCAGAATTCCAACTAGAAATATTATTTTAAAAAACTAATGGGGAAATTTTACGCTTGACATACGTGAAATATCAAGCGCTAGTGATATTAAGCGTTGGTAAACACCCTAAGGCTGCTGGAATTTTTCCTAACAACGAATTATACGCTATGTTTATATCACTAAGAGACTCACATGAACATAACGATTTTGGTATTTCACCAGTGAACTTATTGTTATCTAAATGAATGCTACCCAACTACTTCAATTCCCCTATTGTTTCAGGGATTTTACCCGTAAATTGGTTGTGACTCAAATCGATCATATTCAAAGAAGTAGCTTTCGAAATATAGGGCAGCAATTCACCCCGATAAACGATTATGAGTAGCAAAAGTCTGGCCCAATGTTTTATCATTCTATACATCTTATGTAATACCAAAAAAGAACCATTCCCTACTTGTGAGCTAATACAACAGCAAAAACCTTGTTTGCAGGCAAGTCCAATGATCGCACAGTCAACTAAACTCCTAAGAAACACATATTAAATGTAAAATGATGCAACCAACATGAGAAAGTGCTTTATCATTGAGTTGCTTATGCAACCTTCAAGTCTAAAGAGTCGGTGTAATTATGTCAATTTCCTAGAAACAAGCCTTAACTATAACAGGTTTCACTTGATTATAACTTAAGAATGCCCTGTAAAAACAGTCATGAAACCAATCAATGTATGTTTTTTTAGCCTATTTGATAGGCTTATGAGCTTATTTAAATTTTAATAAGCTCGTAAGATCATTTTTAATAACTTATAAGCTTAACCATATATGTTATGGCTTATAAGATCATAAACTAGAGCTTATAAGCTATTAATAATGAGCTCGTAAGCTCATTCTTAATAACTTATAAGCTTATCCATATAATCTAGGGTTCATAAGCTCATAAACTTGAGCTTATATGCTATGAATAATGAGCTTATTAGCTTATTAAAATCTCAATAAGATCAAAAGCCCACCAAATAAGCTAAGCCAAACACTTCCCAAATTTTATACTAGTAGCCCTTAATCTAAAACCTAATAAACCAATTTTAAACAAAATAGATGGTGTTTGTTTTTTATACACATACAGATGGATGCACTAAACATACACGTTGATGCCTTAAGATGTTCATCAATGCATTGATTATACCCATTGATGCCCTAATATGTCCATCGATGCATTAACATACAAACGGATGCCCTACTATGACCAACGATGCACTAAACATACAAACAGATGCCCTACTAAGACCAACGATGCACTAAACATAAAAACGGATACACTAAACACACATGCAATGCCTTAATATGTTAGGTGATGCACTAATCATACACACTGATGCCCTAATGTGTTCATCGATGCAATAAACATACAAATTGATCCCCAAGTATGTTCAAAGATGCACTAAACATACAAATAGATGCCCTACTATGACCAATGATGCACTAAATATTAAAACAGATACACTAAACATAACATTTGCACTGATGCCCTAATGTGTCTAATGATGCACTAAAATATAAAGGGATGCACTAAACATACACACTCGTGCCTTACTATGTCTAGCGATGCACTAATCATACTCAAATGATGCTTTAATATGTTATATGATTCAACAATAATACAAATTATGATTTGTTTACACACTGATGCACTAAAATGTCAAATAATTTAAAAATATTCAAAATTATCATTTGTTTACACAATGATGTCCTAACTAATTCAACAAAATTACAAGTATCATGTGTTTACACAATAATGCCCTAAAACAAGCTTTTTATTAACGTTTTTTTAGTTATTAAAACATTAAAATGGTTCCGTTCAAAAAAAAAACATTAAAATGGTTAATCAATCAACAAAAGAATGTGCACTTACTGTTTGTTTGTATTTTTTGACGGTTGTTGGTGGTGGTGCCCGCGGTGGTTGTAACGTTTCTTCCCGGAGATAAATCGCAGTGTAATGATGGTGATTTGAAGGATGTTGGTGGTCGTTTGACGGTTGTTGGTTGTGATGATGGGGGCGTTTCGATGGTGGTGTCGGGGGCGGTGTTTCTCGGTGATAAATGGCGGTTGTGGTTCTGATAAATGGAGTTTGTGATTTACAGAGAAAAAAGAAGTAATTGTAGATCTAAAAATGGTGATATGGTATGGAACTCCTTTTTATTTGTTTTTTTATAGTTTTTACCTTGAAGTTTGTGATGTTTTCAAAATCTACCCTGTAACTTTTTTTCTCATTTTTCTATCTAATTATACTTTTCTTTAGATCCGGACCCTATATATATATATATGTATATATATATATTAATGAAAATATACATGATAAGGTTTTAAAATGTACCTTTTTTAGGGGTCATTTAAGCCCTTATTTGATCACTTTTGTATCCGTTATTACTTAATATCGTTCCTTTTCACTCTTTAGGTCTCTTGAAGGCAAATTGCTGGAATGACACTTATTCGGACGAAAAGGCGCGAATATACGAAGAAAATGGCCAAAATCAAGAATCGAGACACTCAAGCTGCTGAATTGAAAGGGGACGGCGTCAGGTTATACTTGTGACGCCGTAGCCAAATTGCTTATTTTCAAGTGGCGGCATCAAGTGTTAAAAGAGTAGGGCGTCGCAGCTCAGACGGCCTAGATTTGATCCAGACGACGTCAGAGACTGAAGGAGACGGCGTCACAGGCATAAGGTGACGCCGTCGCAATGCTAACGTGGCTAAGACGAAACCCTAATGACGGCGACCCGACGACGTCACAAACTAAAGGGTGACGCCGTCGCAGTTGTAACCTTATATATAGAAACCGAATTTTTTAGTTTTCAATGTGTAGTTTTGTGGAGTAAAAACCTAAACCGAACCAAGGCTGTCTTTTACAGTATTTTTGGGTTCCATACCCTATCTTACATCAAGATAAGTGTTTTACTTCATTAATTTAATTATGTCTTCAATTGATTGTGTGTATGCTTGCATGTTTCCCATGTCCGGCTAATTTACTTGTGTGTTTGCTTAGGTAATATGAAACTTAGTTATTGAATATTGATTGGTTGTCTCTTATCTTAGTTGTGATTTACCTAGTATTGAGATAGGTCATTCGTTGTGTTGTTAATGCTTAATTAATCTTTGTTGAACCTTAGTTTATAATCACCGAGAGTAATTGTAGGCTATACATCCAAAGAATACCTTAGAGTTAAAGTTTATAAATCCTAGAGATTTTGTAGTAATTAACCTTTGGTAGCTTCAAAGAGTTAGGGATAAACGCATACCCTACGACCTTAGAGACACAACGCGATTAAGAATAAGGACGTGACAATTCAACCATCAATAGGAGATAACTAGGGAGTAATAAAGCCTAAGCAAATACATTTTAATCATCATACGAGCACACAACAATAGACATAGACTACCCTCACCTTAGTTAATTAGATAATTAGATAGTAGACGTAATCGGTAGAAATACCAACCCCCCCCCCCCAATTCAAACCCCGAGATTCGTACATTTCCATTTCCTAAAAAACATAAAAAGATAAAAAAAATAATCTTCCTCAACCCCAATCTTAGCGTAGTAACTTCTCACTAGCATTCCTATTTCCCTAGAGAACGATATCAATTCCCGTGGCTTACCCTAATACTACACTACAACGATTAGGTTCACTTCCTATGGTGTTGAAAAACTTGCTCGATGAAAAGGAAGTTCCTTTGACCCCGAACGTGCTGTGTAAGCGTATCAAGTTTTTGGCGCCGCTGCCGGGGAATAGAATAGCTAGTTAGATTTCTATCTCGTTTAGGTTTCCTTACTTGATTCCTATCAAGTAAGATTTTTTCTCATTTTTAGCTTCCTTATAGTCTATTCCCCTTCTTTGTGTTTGTGTTCAGAAACCCTTTTCATTTGTCGCTATTTGAATCATTAACAAATGAGGAACAATTGAATTTCGTAGATTGGATTGCTTTTTATTGTTCTAATGAATTTGTGAGTGATATTAGAGATATCCAAAAGGAGACGGGTGTAAGGTTGGATGGATTTGATAAATTTTGTGCTTGTGTGGCTTCTATTCAACGATCATTGTTAGAATCAACTCCTTTTAGTGAGACCCTCTGGAAATTTTTTAAGAAAAGCCTCCTAAGCATAAACCATCAGTTATCACAACTTGAGGAAATGGATAAGGAGGATTTATCCAACCTTAGGCATCATGATAAAAAAGACCTAGTTTTTAAGAACATGGAACCTAAACCTGAACAAGATTGTGAGATGGTTATAGTTGAACTACCTAGTTGCATGTGTGGGATAGATTTCACCAAAACATACGACACGCGTGAGGAATCCTTTAGGCAAATAGAACATAGTGATCAAATTTTTGAGAATGATTCTTATGAATTGGACCAAGAATTTGAAATGACTAAAGAATGATTTGAGATACTTAGGAGTGTATTTGGGTTAGATCATACTAAAACACATGATGAACTTTTAGGAGATCTAGATATAATGGAGAATGAGGTGGAAACTCCAAGCCCACAAGCCCTATCATCACTTGAGGAACACACATCGCCTATAACTTACCCGGAAGAAGTAGAAGAGACTATAGGAACCCCGATTGATATAGAACCTTTGGGCCAAACGCCACTAGAGAATGTAGGTTTAGATGCTTGTTGTCATGACCTCTCTCTTAGTCCTAGGGAAGTTCCTAATTTTGATGAACCGGAGCCTCAACCAAAAACCTTGCCCAATTTTTCGTCTTTAGATGTGAATCTAGGAATTGAATTAGACCCCAATCCACCCATCAAAATAAATAATCCGGGTAGTTGCTTGATAAAGGTGGTAGACTCTAGGCCATGTAGAGTGGAAGCTAATATAGGAGTAACCCATGACCTTACACACTTATATCACCCATTCATGGTTGATAACAAGAAACATTATGGGTTTAAACCGGGTTTATTAGGTCAAGATGGATCCTTAACTAAGAATCTTTTGAAGTTGATAGAAGATGATCCATTTTTAGGAGAGAGATTTGATTCACCCGCTACACCAATAGAATTAGGTAAGGTTATAATGAATGGAGCACACTCCTTTGAGCATATAAATCACCCATCACCCTCTCCTCACGTAGCAAATTTCCACCCTAAGGGTGTGTATCGCTACTATCACCCGCACTTATGCTTAAGTGTAGGAAAAACTTCCCCTTTATCCGTTAAATAAGGGTAGAGTCA
Organism: Chrysanthemum makinoi; assembly: GCA_910596185.1. NCBI lineage: Eukaryota > Viridiplantae > Streptophyta > Magnoliopsida > Asterales > Asteraceae > Chrysanthemum > Chrysanthemum makinoi. Next base: position 136,608,480 of record OU343220.1, read on the forward strand.
AGCTCGTGACTCGAACAAAAACAAGCGCTTCTTAGGAGGCAACCCATCTGTATTTGTTTTTCATTTTTATTTGTGTGTCATATATCTTTTCATTATTGTATGTTCTCATGTTTAAATTTGTGAAAATGCTTTATTTTGTCTTTAACATCGTCTTAATTACATATAAAGGTATTTTACAAAAGGGATAAGTGTAGGGAAGATTACACACGTTTTTAAAAGAACGTGAACATGAGAATTACGATTATTGAAAATATATATATGTGTGAGTCAAATGCTTGTGTCGAGTCATAATGGATGTTTTACATGAATTTTTCTAGATTCTAAAGATATATAAATTTTCAAGAATTTTTCCAGAAAATCGCAGACCAGTTTCTATCATGATAACCTGACGGCGTCAGGAGGAGCAGAAACAGCTTATCACTTTTTCTCGTTTTCTGAGCTACTTATAAATTTTTTGGAATTTTCCAGGTCTTAATTTTCCAAAAAATCTGTAAACATCCATTCCACAAGCATTATATCCTAGTTTAGTAGAGTCTTATATATATTGTTACCGCCGATTTCACGCGAAGGTTTCGTTGGTTTTCTTCAAGTGTGCATGTTTAATTTACCAAGAAGAAAATACATAAGATGAGAAGGAGCTTTTAACGCAAACGTTCTTCTTGAAGAAAGATGTAACCACCACTTCACACGGATCCTACCGAGCTAATCAGGGGAATATTAGTTTCTTTCATCTTTTATTACCTTCCATTATCATAACTTTGATACTTTCGGGGAACATTGGGGACAATGTTTAGAGTGTGAACCGGTAGTATAATAGATTCTAGAACTTGTTTTGTGATGCATCCCGAGATCGCTAGTAAGACTACACTTGTGTAGTTAGGAATAACTAAATGATAAGAGGCACTAGGTTAACCCTTGTTTGATACCTGTAATATATATACTTCTCCCACATCGGTTGAGTAATTCCCCCACACCTTTGTGTTGTACTCATCTTTAGTACACGATACCCCTAGTTAACCCCTCAGAGCCTATCCTTTTCACGGTTCTCGTGATGTTTCGGTTTTCCGGAATATCAATGAAGAGCATTGTTTACAATCCACCCTCAAATGTACACCCAAATCGCCTTAGCCTACCTTGTATCCACTCACTTTTAGTGCATTATTGTTATCACACTAAACCCTTAGTTCAATTATCTAGTTGCTTGCATAAGTTGTTAAGTCGAGTCATATCCTGTCACAATTCTCAATTTCCGGTCATTTTGCAAACTTTTTTAAAAAATTTACTATTCATCTCGGGAATTTACTATTCACTGGTTACTATTTATCATTTTACTATTCATCGTTTTTGAAGTCAGTTTACGACTTTGAGAGGATATTTTAAAATTTTACTATTCACGAAACACTATTCATTCATGGAGAAAAATCACTATTCATGGTTCACTATTCATCATTTTTCGTAAACTAGGTTTACGAGCATCAAATTCGCGTAACCGTAAGGGTTTAGCTGCGTATTCATGAAACAACATTGAGAACATTTCATATAGACTAGAATTAGTCTACATATCATCAGTAACTTCATTTTCATATTAGTTCATGCATGGGTTTGCATATTTCATTAACGTATATTTTGCTATTAAATAAACGCTATCGTACGATCATTTATTTTGAATAATTGATCCGACACTTCCAAAAATAATCCTAATATATTTTTATACTCATTTTAAGACTATAAAAATTATATTATTAGTTTACCCGATGTTTTGGATTTATTTTTTAAATAAATTGTTATATATATATATTTACGACGGTTTTCGTAAATTCAACTCGATAATTATTTATTTCACTCAATTCTTGCGAGAAATGTATTTTTATAATTTTTATAACTTCCATATATTTTATTTTGTTCCGTTAAAATCTATTTCTAGTTAACGCTACACTAAATACCTAATTATACTTACAAACTACACATTATACTTAACAAATAATACATTTACTTATTAAAATTACCCAAACCCTCCCCATTTTACCCCTTGGCCGACCACCCTTAGTCACCATGGTAAAAAAAATAAATATCTTACTTAGATGTACACATACACAAGTCTAGAGTAGATATTTGTATTATACATTATTATACTAAGATATTATAATCTAAATTAAACACATACAAACACATTTACAAGGTGAAAGTTAAGAAAACTCTCCCACTTCATCCCTAAGGATCGTCCAAGACCAAAAACCAAGAAGAAATCAAAAGATTTTCAAGATCAAGTAATTATATTAACACTAGTATACGTCTATTTAGGTTTTGAAATAAAAATCTAGGAGTATTTAGGAAACCTAGTTACTTAAACCCCATCATATAACTAGTAAGCTTTTCATGATCTTTCCTAATCTTTCATAATCTTACTTGATTTATTTTTATCATTTTAGTACAAAACATGCAAGTATTATGTGATTCATACCACTTTTAATTGTTTTTATTACTTATTATTAGTATAAATCATCCTATAATTAATCCCTTGAAACATATCATTGTTGATGATTTTTAGGAACCCATGACACCCTAAGAAGGTGTATGGTAGGTTTAGAATAGATTTGGTGTTGATCTGAAGTGATTGAAACAAGTATTACGCTAGAAAAATCATTTTCGACAACTTAAGATTGAGGTCTTATTGTTTTTGCATAATATGGAAAATTCAGCAGGTCATGATATATTTTGGGTTATATTTCCAGAAAATAGACTTTAAAACGAAACCGTAGTCGCTTGAACGGGTTAAAACGGTTTTATAACGAAGGAGATACGCTATTTTCAAGTTTAGCGGCAAAAACTATATTTTCAGAAAAATGCATGCTGTCCAGAATTTTACATTGGTCAAAAATGACTTTTAAACCTTATCTAAATGAGTCGATTTGTCAAAAATATATTAGTATACATTAACACGAAACCAAGGATATATAAAACGTAGAAAACGGACTTATAACGACTAAAATACACGCGTCATAAATATGGGTATCGTAACTATTTTACACAAGTATAACACTTACCTATTTTTACTAGACCAAAGTGTTCATCGCTAGTTACCATGTTTGGAGCCATTTTTCATCTCGATAGAATATTTTTGAGAAAACGATGTCTTCTAGTAAAAGTGAGTTCGCCTATTCTATTTTCCAAAATGTTTAACCGTTTGTCAAACGAAGGTATAACGAACAATTTACGATCACTCAAAATTAGTCATTTCCATGAATTGTCCAAGTGTATTATTTTACGACGAAAAACTATAATTTCATAATAAATCACTAAATGACTATCGTAGGATATTATTTCAACGTAAGTACTTGTAAAGTAAATTATAACTTGAAAAGACGTTATAAACATATTTTTCGACGATAAACTTTATTTTTAAAATGCACCAGTGGTATGGATAACATATGAGTTGCATGCACAACATTATTTCATGACTTACATTAGAGCATATCATTCATATAGGTTTCAGTTAGAGCATTCGCCTCATTTCAGTGTATCCACTTTTGCCATCACATCATTGTACCAAGTGAGTATTCACGATCCCCTTTTTACCGTTTTTACTATATTTTGGGGCGGAATGCATGAAGCATACTGTTAGGATTTAGAAAATCTTGGTATTAAAGTGTCGGTCACCTCAAGTATATGTAATCGTTAGAAAGCTCGTAGTCGTAGTTATGTTATGTTTGGTAGTAGTTAGTTAAGTAACACCGTGGAGGACGGACGGGTCTTTACCCACTGTATGCCTGATTCACAGCCCGTTGTGTGGCGTTTTATTGTAAGACTATAAATACTCTCTACCTCCCAAGGTAGAGAGTTGGAGCTCATAATAAGAATTTTCTTTCCCTCACTAAAGTTCCCAAACCTCTAACTTTCTCTCCCTAAAACTCATCTCTTATACGACTAAGTATGTTTGTGTTATGATGTGTATGTGAAATCCAATATGTTACAATTGGTATCAAGAGCCATGGTTAGATCATCTCTTACATATCTTTGGATTTCTAGTGGTTTTTAGGTGGTTTTTGAGTTTGAAAAAGTTTAGTGGTTTTTGCATCATTTGGTTGATTTCTAGTGTTGAAGTTTGGATTTTGATTGTACTTTTGTGTTTAGAATCATCACAAGTGTTTAGGTTTTGATTTAGAAGGCTTGAATCATCGTGGTTGGGTTGTTTTTGGATTGAAAAGTGTGTTTTTAAAGTTTTCTCTTGCTAGCGACTTGTGCTACGGACTTCATTTCTTGGTAGCGACTTGGTTTGTAAAACTGTAGCGAGTTGTAGTGTGTTTTGATAGCGACTTGGTGCTTAGCAACTTGTCTATTGAGACAACCCGACAAACAGTACACTTAGTGGATTCTCCACTACGGGTAGCGACTTGGTGACGATAGCGACTTGCTTTCAATTTTTGAGAGCGACTTGCTCTTTAAGTTTCGTAGCGATTTGATGGTAGCGATTTGGTCCTTAGCGAGTTGCTATTTAGCGACTTGATCTCATAGCGACTTGGTGCATAGCGACTTGCTGTCAAAATTTGTAGCGACTTGAGAACTTAGCGACTTGCTTTGTCATTACTTAGCAACTTAGTACTTAGCGACTTGTTCAAGGATTCATAGCGACTTGGTTGACTTTTGTGTGTAATACGGTCTTCTCTTGGTTTAGTAAAATCCCGTGAAAGAATCTATTTCCCGGTTTAATCATTGAGTTATAAAATTCCGTGATTATCTGTCAACATGTCTACCAACGTACCTACAATCATCTCCACTGTTGCCGAGGATGTTCAAGCATTTGGTTCGATACGTCCACCCATGCTTGACAGAACTGACTACGACTCTTGGGCTCAAAGAATCAGATTGTACTGTCTTGGAAAGGAAAATGGGGTCAACATTCTCAAATCGATTGATGAAGGACCGTATCGAGTTGAGACTACTAGAGACATAATTGATACAGCTGAAGATGGAACAATGATCTATGGAATAGACAGACCAAAGACATAATTCTAAAATCACATTGCAAGGTCTTCCAAAAGACATCTATAAGCTTATCAATCACAACACTGAAGCCAAGGTTGTATGGGATAATGTCAAGATGCTTCTCTCAGGTTCTGAATTAACTATTGAAGACAGAGAATCACAACTATATGATGAATTTGAACACTTCAAAATGAAACCAGATGAGAGTGTCTATGAGTACTATGTGAGATTCCATAAGTTGGTGAATGACATGAGGAACATCAAAATGACTATGCCAAACATTCAAATGAACTCAAAATTCGTGAACAACATGAATCCCGAATGGCACAAGTCTGTCACCTCTGTGAAGCTAACCAAAGGATTGAAGAATACAAACTATGAGCAACTCTATGCTTTCCTTCTTCAAAATGAGAGGCATGCTATGTTTGAGAAAAGGATTCTGGAGCAGTTCAAAACCAATCAGGGAGAATCAAGCTCACCAAATGACTCAACTGCTTTCTACACAAATGTTGGAATTACCACCAAGGCTTCTAAAGTAGTTCCCACGGGAGATGGTAATCACAAACTCATTCCTGATCCATGATTCAAGCAACAGGATGCTGATGATGTCATGGGACATTTCATCAATCAACTAGCTCTCATGGTTAAACAGAACTTGACCCTTTCAACTCATACTAACGGTCTTCACACCAACAATGAAATCAGAACCGCATCCAATCTTCACAATCATTCTTTGATCAGAGATGGGAAAGTTATGGTGCAGCCCGTTCAAGAAAGGCAGTATGATCAGAGAAGGGGTGGAGTAGGTGGAGGCTATGGTGGAAATCAGAATCGAGGAAGGAATGGAAATCAAGGACAAGCAAAGCCTATCAAATGCTACAACTGTGGTGGTGAGGGACACATTGCTAGGAACTGCACACATCTCCAAAACGCCCACGAATGCGAATACTTCAGAGACAAGATGCTACTTGTACAAGCTCGTGACAATGGTGCTCCCTTAGACGAAAAGGAGTTGTTGTTTCGCAGGGCAATGCCAAGACCTATGATGCAGATGTGGAAGAGCAGCCTATTCAGGAGATAGGTCACAATCATCGAATGCCTTTCAAGTCAGCCGATGTGATGCATACGACTCTGATGTTGATGATGGACCTCTCGCACAAACAATTTTCATGGCTAGCATTTCTCCAATGGTCTCTCCTAAGGTCTCATCTTCACCACAAGCTGGACCATCCAAAGACAAAATCATCTCAGAGGTATTAAAACTATACGATGAAGTTGATATGCAAAAGATACATAATGAAGTACAATCAACAGAAATCATTGAGTCATATTGAAAATATGGGTAATATCAATGTTGTCCCATATGATCAATATGTGAAACAAAGTGAAAGTGAGATTGTATCAAGTGATGTATCTTCTGCAGTCAATGATGACTATGTTTGTAATGAATACACCGCATGTGCCCCGATGATTCTTATCTCGAACTTAATGCCTATAAAGAAAGAGTTGCTATTTATGAACAACGTGCTAAGTTTGAGTTAACCACTCGTGAGCGGGAAATGGATGACCAAATGCGCATAAATCATTAGAAAAAGTAATTTTAGAGAAGAAGTATTAAAACAAGAGTTAAATTCCTTACAAGAAAAGCTTTCTAAAACTGCTAAGCAAAACAAGAACTTCAAGAAAATGTGAAAATGCTTAAGCAAGAATTTAATGCTAAGGAATCAAAACTTGTGAAAGATTTTTCTAATCAAAACTTTGAAAACAAGCTTGAAAAAAGTTGTACTACAAGGGAACACCATTCAGACTCCCACATGATCACTAAGCATAGAGTCTTAAGCGATAAGCATAGCATTCCCCTTGTTGAGGAACCAAATCCAGAGGTCATTAAAAAGGCTAGAAATGCTCATAAGGTACTTTATGATGGCAATGAAATCCTTAAACCTATACAGAAACCTAGTTGCTACTGAGTGCACGAGGAAGATAAGAAATCAGATGAAGTCACTAGGAAAAGATGAACAAGAAACTAGATGATCCTAAATGTAAAGAGAAGAAAATAACTATCACACCCCATGATTACAAGAAGGAGAATTGGATTTCCTTAAACAAATTTAAGCCTCAAACGTTGTTAACACCTGAACAAGTTTTCTGGAAAAAGGACTTAGATAAGCAAAAAGCTGAAAATCTTGTTGAAACAAACCTTCCCCTTAGGAAAATGCTCAGCGACTGTGTATCCTCCAAATACACCAATGCATTTAGTTCCTAGAACTATTGCCACTAAGAGCAAGACCTTAATCAGCCAATATGTTATTCTTCAACTATTTGTCGATTTTGAGAAAACTTGTAAGAAAAGGATCACACCCACTGGGATAACTGAAGGGAAAGGGGTTTTGAGCAAACAAAAGAATGCTATCTAACTGAGGTCATGCCTTTCTTTAAACAACTAAAAGATCAATTCGAGAGTCTTAAAAAGGGGATAGATTCAGATATTAAAGGAATGGAAAAGGAATTTGATGCAATGATAGTTGAGGTTAGTGACTATGAGCGAGCTTTAAAATATAATGAGATTGAGAGGAAGAACTTGCATACCTTGAATGAGAATCTTATTTCTGAATGTATTGCTCAAGATGTGTTTTATACTGCTATGAATTGCTCCATTAATGCTTCTCAATTTCATGAATTATCTGTTGCTCTAAAAGTCTCCCATGATCGTGTCATTGAGCTTGAAAAGATTAATTCGAAACTTAATGAGAAAATTGATCCGGATGATCACGATAATTTGGTAAAGCATCTTTCTAAACTAGAAGTTGAACATTTTGATTTACAACTAAAATATCAACATCTAAGAGAAAATGTCAAAACCTCAAATATCAAGACATCCTTGGATGTTCCGAATTTGATGCGCTTTTGAAATTAGCAAACGTGATGAACCGATTCGAGCTCATTGTAACACGATCAAAAAGTTGAAAGCCCAAATCTCTCAATTAAAGGGTAAAAAGAACAATGTGACTGGATCCCAAATGCCTCCTTCTTTAGATTCTCAGTACTCTCAAACTTTTCATCTTCAAAACTTAGTTAATGCATTACTAAAGGAAAACGAGAATTTTCTAGAAGAAAATGAAAAAGTTAAACGACACTTTAAATAGTTATATGATTCAATGAAAGTCACTCGTGACCAAAACAACGAAAAAATAACGTCTTTACAAAAGGAAATTTAGAATCTGAGAAGTCGGAAAATGGGAAAGCGCCACTTGTTTTAATAAGAATGTTGTTTCAAAGTCATCATCTGACTGCAAATACACTATTACTGTTAAATACATTCCTCCTCATCTTAGGAATAATTAACCTGCGTTTCATGACTATTGTGCTTACCTTAAGGATAGTTTAGAATGTCTCCGTGAGATTGTCGAATAGGATTACATTAACAAACCTCTTGATAGAGAAATTAGGTTTGCTTGCCTCCATGCCAAACGATCTCAAGAGCTGCTAGAATGTGTAATTGCAACATGTCCTAAATCCTTAGGTGCAAAAGGCAAAGCTGTGATGCCTTGTTCTATGCCTAGTGCCAAGCATTCTAGGCCCAGTTTTAAGAAAGTGAACTTCAATGTGCCTTCTAGTAATACAGACCCTTGCACGTCTAGTTCAGGAATGCAAAAAGTATATCAACCAACTAATGTTCCCATTCCCTCTACAGGAGTAATAAGTGACATTAAAGCGCGCAGGTCAAAGTCTCAAGACAACACAAGGAATGATAGGACCTTGCAAGCTAAGAATGTGCATCGGAAGAAAGTAGAATACCAATCTAGGAACTTTAAGTTTGAGTCGAATAAAACGAATCGTGTTGATTCTAGTATTAGCCATAGGCGTACTGTAATTAATTCGAATTCTGATACTATTTGCAAACCTTGTAATGATGTCTGCTTGATTTCTGTTACTAATCATGAATGTGGTGTGAATGCTTTGTCTAATACTGTCAAATCCCCAACTAATCTTGTTAATGCAAAATATCATGCTAAGAAGGCAAAAAGGCAAAGGCGTAAGAAAGTTAGAAAATAGTGGAAGCCCACAGGAAGAACATTTAGTAAGATAGGTTATCAATGGATACCTATTGGCCATAAAGTTAATCAGGCAACGCCCACTAGAAAATGGATGCCTACTGGTAGAACTATTCCTTTAAGAAGTGAACATACTTTGAATGGGGCAAATACGGACACTAGTACTGCATCTATTCATAATGATTCCATTTCCTCAATTTCTGATATGAATGTTGTTAATACAAATAAGCCGTAAAAACGTTTATTTATATTTTACGATCTTCTAATGTTTTGTCGATAACAAATGTAAAATCATTTTAACGAAACAAATAGAGTACGTAAATAGTTTGAGTTAATAGTTTTCTAACACACTTACGCTCTCACATAAAACACTAAAACAAGTATAAGTGATTTTATGATTTAGATACATATGTACAACAACTAGTGTTTACATATTTGGTTAAACATATACTTAAACTAAGTATACTAAAATGGGTAAAACCTAAGTGTATGCTAAAATGGGTAAATACAAGTATATACTAAATGGGTAAATACTAGCAAATGGTTTTGACCCATAACCCATGGTTTTATATATACCACTTAACCAAGTTCATTGTATCCTTAAGATACATTGTATCTAGAAAGAAAACCATGGATCAACCCATAACCCATGACCCATAACCAAAAATACCCATGGGCAAAGAGGAGCGGACCACGGATCCCTAGCTTTGTGCTAGCCGGATCCCTTGTGGTAGGGATCCGTGGGATCCGGGGAACATAAGAGAATTTCCTCTATAAATAGAGAGCCATTTCTTCCTCTCTACACATGACTTTACACACATACTTCCCCAAAGTATTCTAACCCTCTAACCTCAGATCTAAGTGATCTATGTAGTTTGTCTTTTGTTTTGTGTGATCTACTAGGTTCCTCTTAAAAGAGAGATCACCACTTCTTGAAGACGTGCAAGCTCAAGTCCATGAGTTGCCATGCTTCGTCATCATCAAGACTACTAAGGTTCTCTTGTTGATAGTTCTTCCTTTCTCCATAGATGTTGGGTTGAAGGCATTAGTGAAGAATGCCGAAAGAGTCAAGATGAAAGCATTAGTGAAAGGTGCTCATCATCCGTGTCAAAGCATTAGTGAAGGATTCTAAAGGTGTCAAGACGAAGGCATTAGTGAAGGGTGCCAAGCGTTGTGTCAAAGGCATTAGTGAAGGATGGCAAAGAATCAAATCAAGTAGCATTTGGGAAGAATGCCTAGGTCGTATAATCGATGAGGTGCATCGTTATACATATATGTATTTGTTTATCTTCAAGGATGGTGATATCCTTGATGGTGTTGTAACAAGGAGAAGATCTCCTTGAAATTAGGTGTTATATCGTGAAGGGTAGTAGTTCCTCCATAGTAATGGAACTAGGTGCTTAGCCTAGTACCTAATAAAGGGTAGGCGACGTTGTGAAGGATTAGTTCTCCTAAGGTGTGAAAGAACTCGGTGGTTAGCCTAACACCGTATAAAGGGTAGGCGACGTTGTGTTAGGTGTGGTTCGCCTTGGTGTGAAAGAACTCGGTATTTAGCTTTGTACCGGAAAAAGGTTAAGCGACGTTGTGAAGGCTTCTCCGCCACAAGGAGTTGGTGTAGTGCTTACGAACTCTCGAGTAGGTGACTCGGGAGTGGAGTAGGGCAAGGAAGGTGTCCTTGTAGCCGAACCACTATAAATAACTTGTGTTGTGGTGATGTGCTTCTTACTCTTTATATTTCATTACACGCTTATATATCCATCTATCAACGTCCAACATAAACAATCAAATAGATTGACATAATTCGATCTAAATATTTAAAAGGAAGTTTTAAATTGGTAAAACTATTCAACCCCCCTTCTATTTTTCCACAATTGGTATCAGAGCTTCGTTACCAAGTTTCTTAGAGTATGTTGTACTTTAAAAACTTGATACGATCCATGTATGTTTAAAAACTACAAAGAAGGATTATCTTCGTCATATTTTAAAATCACTATATTGTTTATTGTTGGACAATGATAGAAAGCTCTAACATTTTTTTCTTAAGTATTATCCATACTTGGATTTGGAGTTACCAAGAAGAGCATAAAGAATTTATCTAAATATTTCTTTTCGCAAAAAGAATATTTAGCCAAGCATTATCCATACTTGGATTTGGAGTTACCAAGAAGAGCATAAAGATCTTATCTAAATATTTCCTTTCGCAAAAAGAATATTTAGCCAAGGTATGATTACTAATCACTTGCTTTTAATTTTATTATTGAAATCTTAGTTGCATGATTTATTAGTAATTGTTTTAGTAGTTATCTATATTAAAGTCATCATCAAAAATAGTATTCTTCGACTTATTTGTAGAAACTACACTACGATTTTGTAATAATGACATTTTGGTTATTTGATAACCATTATCATTATTCATCACAAAGAAGTTATTGACACTTCATCTATGTCAATAAATTTCCATGTGAAACTTCTTATGTTATAATAAAATGGGATTTTATTATAATATTTGAAAAGCTTCCCAAGAATTATTACTAATTCTTAAAAAGGGAACCTCGTCTAATAGGAATAGTACTGAATCTTGAAAAACCTCAAATCACAAGTTTTAGAACCTTAAACACCAAAACATTAGGATTTTTAGAACTCCCAAACCTTAGTTATCAAAGAATGTTTGAGTGATTTTTGTTATGCCGGATCCCTCGTTTTACACTAGCCGGATCCCAAATGAGAGGGATCCGCGGGATCCGTGCAAAGTATATGATCAAGAATGATCACTGTGGATGTTCCACAATAATACTCACCTCAAAGACTCACGAACAAAAACCCATGTACTGTTCATAGGAGCAAATTAATCATTCTTCTCAAGTCTAACAATCACTTGTGTAAGTATAATCTTCACTACATTGTTAATTTATTTCCTTGATTCTTAGAATTACAATTTCTTCATCTTTAAGAGTTGGGTTCAAATGGGTTTATTATAATTTGTCACCACATTGTTTTTTAACATAATCTAAATCAAAGAATTAACATTGTTAATACAAATTAAACACATTTCTTGAACTCAACAAAGATGATGAGAGCAAAATTGTGATCAAACCCTCTAGGCTACTATTCACCATTAACACCACATTGGGGTTGTATTGTTTAGGAATATCATGCCTAGCAACAAGCAACAAGACTATCAAGACACCGCCCACTACATACCCATGTATCATAGGAAAAATGGTCTAAGTCCGGACGATAGAAAGGCCTTTAAGTTGCTCGAAAGGAGACTCTTTCATGAAGGTAGAGTTGTTGATCCATCATTTCTTGCAAATACCGACGTAAGGGAAGTTTTTGCAACTATTGGGTTTGATTGTTTATTGGATATAAACGAACAAATTTGCCCGGTCTTTGTGCTTGAGTTTTACAAGACAATGGGGATAATTAGAAATGATGACGGGTCCATCTCAATTGAATTCACCATCAATGAGCGAGAGTTTAGTCTTTCACTTATAGAGTTTGGAAGAATTATAGGATTTCCATATCAAGGCATTTGTATGTACTCGAATGAATGGTCTTTGGAACAACTACACACAATGGTTGATCATCATGATATTTACTACAATTTGATCCCGGAAGCAACCACGGTGAGGGACACCATGTTCATGCCAAGAGCCTCACCATCAAGAGTCACAAGGAAGTCAAAAGTGATCCATAGGGATCCTTTTCAAATGGAGCTTTCGGAAATGTATGCATTATATAGGAAGTGGGAGGATGTGATCAGAGAAAATGTGGTGTGCCTAGTAGGGAACAAGGACCACCCCAATGCATGTCTAAGCTTCATGATCTATTGCCTAGTGACCAATAATCAATTCAACCTTGCCTACTACATGGTCAAAAGAATGGCAAGTGTTAGAAGCATGGACAAGATGGTGCTTTCGTACGCAATGCTTTTAACCCGTCTCACCAAATTCATCTTTGCTTTAGACCCTTCTCCACAATCCCTTGATCATAGCTTTTGCAATAAGGTTATGGTACCATTGACCGAAGGTAGAACAACAAGGTTTATGGTGGAAGGCAAGAGACCACACCCACCCACGGACTCCTTGGACGAAAGGGAAAGGCAATGAGAAGGTGGAGATGAAGGGAGTAGTAGCAACCCACTCGCAAATATCGATCTTGACCCCTTGGACTACATCAACCAATTGCCAAACATCCCTAATGAATCACCCGAATGGCAACAAACCAAGGGAATCTTCAAATGCTTCGCCAATTTCTTAAAGAAGAAAAAGTGAAGATAGTTTGATAAAGAGTGGAGGACGGGTGAAGAAGTGAAGAAGGAGGAGAAAGGTAAGGTTTGAAGAATCAAACTTTTGATGAACAATTTCAAACAATGGTTTGTAAACATTTTAAATTATGCTTGTAGTTTGTAGGTATTGCCATATCATGGCACTAAACAATCCTAACGTAGGTACTTGGAAAATGAGATTTTACGACCCTTTGAATGGTCGTCGTCACTCATTCTAGGAATTCTAGCTATCTCTACTTTGCCATACATCATAGTAGTTGTGTTCGTACATTTAGTTCCCATAGAAATAACTAGGAGGATCATTTACTAAGAAGTGCAAAATTGCACATTTGCTGAAAGCCTTCTGATCTGCAGTAGGCGGATCCCAAAATTTGTACTAGACGGATCCCTCCCATAAGGGAACCGTGGGATCCGTGGTATCTGATATGCAATACAGATTTAGGTACATCAAAACAATCTATTAGATCACCTCCAACAAGTCAAACATAAGATACTAGAGCCAACTAAGTTTTTCTCAAATAGTTGAAAATCTCACTCTCATCCATGGCCTATCTAGGATACATCTTTGAAATATTTTTGATTTTTTCAACTAGTCAAAACTCACCATAATTCCGCTCTAACACTCACACATTATCTATCACTCTTGATAGCACTTAGTTAGGTATATTTTTCAATTTTAGCAAATTGATCTCAATCATCTTTTAATCAAAATTAAGGTCAAAAATTGGTTTTTCATTTCTTCTTATTTTTAAGGATTTTAGTAAATTCCTATTAGGACATCATCTGACTTCTAGGACTTGTTATCATCATTTCTCCACATCAAATTAAATGGAATCATTGTCAAACATATAGTTAGACTACCCAAGGTCAAATTTTCTTGGCCAAAACCATCATTAAGCACCATTACTTGTTATGGTTAAGGATTTGAGATATCCAACAGCTAAAAACTTCAAAATTAAGTCAAACCCTCAAAATCCATTAATAACTAACCTTACAAAAGCATAATGATTTCACCTAGACCCTGTCTGATAGCCGGATCCCTGGTCTTTAACCAGGCGGATCCCTACTGAGAGGGATCCGCGGGATCCGTAGATGCAGAGAGCATAAACCAGCTTCTATATTCAAACTCATGTCACCTTTTGGTTCTCTAACCACTCTTAGCATACATTAATTATCCTCCTAGAGCTGATCAAAACCTCAAGAGCATGCTTAGTCTTCTAAGTGGTCAAGAATTTAATTCCCAAATTCAAATTACTCTTTATAAACCAAACAATCTTAGGTTTATGGCACCATCCTCAATTACCTTTCAAAAATCAGAAATTAGAAGCTCACATTAGCACCTTCATCACCATGACTAACGCTCTTAGCAACAACTCCTCAAACATAGGATCATCCAAAAGAAAGGGTCAAATGATCCATGAAATTTCATCCACCGAAACATCTCCCATTAGAGATAATGACTCTAGAATCTCACCTCATCAAACCCATCCAACAAAAGCTAAGAGAACCGCAAGGATTAGCATCAAACCTTTCCAACTAGAAAAAGGATCATCTAGTTCCAAACCAAACATGGCTAGTTCTAGCAAGCCATCAAAACCTTCATTCATTGAAAATGGACTACACTCCTTGAATGAGCCTCTTCCTCATCCAAACATATATTCATTGTTCCATTCATCACCAAGAACTTCCCATTCACCAACCTTTTCATTAAATCGGGAACCACCTACAACACCAACTAGCCCATCATGGGAGACAAGGAACAACCTTGATCATATGGAAGAAGTCCCATTACCACCCTCATTTTTAGAACCTCTCCCTACTTCTCAAAATGAAGACCCTCAAACACACATTGAGCCCCCTCAAAACATCCTTTTCCCTTCGGGGCCAAACCGAGACAATATTTGCCCAAATTGTCTAAAAACTCAAGGACTTGTTCAAGAAGTACGAAATGAGATACATTTCATGTTCAATCATCTTCTTGCAAAGTTGGATCAATTCAACACGTCCACCCATCCCTAGACTTAAGCACATTGTCACATTCTAAGTCTCGTAATGAGATTAGCATTAGTAGTGCTTATATGGCTAAAGTTCATTCTCTTAGTTTTTAGAGATTTGGTTGTGTATCTCTTGTTTTATTGAATGAATACTTATATGCTATGATTATTATGTGTGTTGTGCTTGTTATATTGTACATATATCTCACTTCCTCAAATAGCATTCCTTGACATTTCTTCACTGCTGAAGAAACTGTCATCAGATAACCGGATCCCTCCATAATGCCTAAACGGATCCCTCCAAGAAGGGAACCGTGGGATCCGTGGTACAGGAGCACAAATTTCTACTAACTTGAGTCTTATTTGCAGAAAATTATGCACTATACTCTTGTTTTCTAACCTTTGTTTTGTAGTTATTCAAAATACACATGAAGATATTGACACCATAAAGCTAGGGGGAGCTTTGTGTCAAACAACATTGCAAAATCATTTGCAACTTAATCCAATCTTGGATTACACTTCATGACACCCCATTGCAACATTGCAATATTCAAGGGGAGCACGTTCTCGTCACTTAGACGAACCATTTGCAAACTTAATTGCAAACACAATTAGTTTATTTTACGTTATGTCCTTGACGCCCTTACATAGGGATGGACTCGTCAAGGGGGAGTTAAGACGAGTACCATTCCCGTCACTTGCTCTCTTTACATTTTTACATTTTCTTATAAAAATTGTGTTAGTTTCTTTTAACACTTTTTGTTTCGACCAAAAGGGGGAGAAGAAAGTAAAAACTACAAATTCAAATTTTTACGAATTTTAGATTTTTCCTTAAAATAATTTTATGTTTTGTCATCAACAAAAAGGGAGATTGTTAATACAAATAAGCCGTAAAAAATGTTTATTTATATTTTACGATCTTCTAATGTTTTGTCGATAACAAACGTAAAATCATTTTAACGAAACAAATAAAGTACGTAAATAGTTTGAGTTAATAGTTTTCTAACACACTTACGCTCTCACATAAAACACTAAAACAAGTATAAGTGATTTTATGATTTAGATACATATGTACAACAACTAGTGTTTACATATTGGGTTAAACATATACTTAAACTAAGTATACTAAAATGGGTAAAAACTAAGTGTATGCTAAAATGGGTAAATACAAGTATATACTAAATGGGGAAATACTAGCAAATGGTTTTGACCCATAACCCATGGTTTTATATATACTACTTAACCAAGTTCATTGTATCCTTAAGATACATTGTATCTAGAAAGAAAACCATGGATCAACCCATAACCCATGACCCATGACCCATAACCAAAAATACCCATGGGCAAAGAGGAGCGGACCACGGATCCCTAGCTTTGTGCTAGCCGGATCCCTTGTGGTAGGGATCCGTGGGATCCGGGTAACATAAGAGAATTTCCTCTATAAATAGAGAGCCATTTCTTCCTCTCTACATATGACTTTACACACATACTTCCCCAAAGTATTATAACCCTCTAACCTCAGATCTAAGTGATCTATGTAGTTTGTCTTTTGTTTTGTGTGATCTACTAGGTTCCTCTTAAAGGAGAGATCACCACTTCTTGAAGACGTGCAAGCTCAAGTCCATGAGTTGCCATGCTTCGTCATCATCAAGACTACTAAGGTTCTCTTGTTGATAGTTCTTCCTTTCTCCATAGATGTTGGGTTGAAGGCATTACTGAAGAATGCCGAAAGAGTCAAGATGAAAGCATTAGTGAAAGGTGCTCATCATCCGTGTCAAAGCATTAGTGAAGGATGCTAAAGGTGTCAAGATGAAGGCATTAGTGAAGGGTGCCAAGCGTTGTGTCAAAGGCATTAGTGAAGGATGGCAAAGAATCAAATCAAGTAGCATTTGGGAAGAATGCCTAGGTCGTATAATCGATGAGGTGCATCGTTATACATATATGTATTTGTTTATCTTCAAGGATGGTGATATCCTTGATGGTGTTGTAACAAGGAGAAGATCTCCTTGAAATTAGGTGTTGTGTCGTGAAGGGTAGTAGTTCCTCCATAGTAATGGAACTAGGTGCTTAGCCTAGTACCTAATAAAGGGTAGGCGACGTTGTGAATGATTAGTTCTCCTAAGGTGTGAAAGAACTCGGTGGTTAGCCTAGCACCGTATAAAGGGTAGGCGACGTTGTGTTAGGTGTGGTTCGCCTTGGTGTGAAAGAACTCGGTATTTAGCTTTGTACCGGAAAAAGGTTAAGCGACGTTGTGAAGGCTTCTCCGCCACAAGGAGTTGGTGTAGTGCTTACGAACTCTCGAGTAGGTGACTCGGGGAGTGGAGTAGGGCAAGGAAGGTGTCCTTGTAGCCGAACCACTATAAATAACTTGTGTTGTGGTGATGTGCTTCTTACTCTTTATATTTCATTACACGTTTATATATCCATCTATCAACGTCCAACATAAACAATCAAATAGATTGACATAAGCCGATCTAAATATTTAAAAGGAAGTTTTAAATTGGTAAAACTATTCAACCCCCCCTCCTTCTAGTTTTCCACAAATGTTTCTATTTCTGATGTGGGTATTCCAATCACTGTTACTATCCATTTTTGTCTGTGTTCAACTACAGATCGTTAAAATTGTTCGGTGGTACCTGGACTCAGGCTGTTGCAAGCATATGATTGGAGACCGGTCGCGGCGCATGAACTTCGTGAGCAAATTCATCGACGCTTAGATTCGGGAATGATCATTTCGGTGCAATTATGGGTTATGGAGATTATGTTGTTGGTAAAAGTGTTATCTCCAGGGTATATTATGTGGAAGGTCTTGGTCATAACCTGTTCTCTGTTGGTCAATTCTGTGATTCTGATTTAGAAGTAGCCTTCAGAAAACATACTTGTTTCGTTAGAGAACTGGATGGTAAGGAACTTTTAAGAGGAACACGTGGTTCAAATCTATACACCATCTCTATCGAAGATATGATGAAGTCTTCTCCAATTTGCTTGTTGTCAAAGGCCTCTAAAACAAAGTCATGGTTATGGCATCGTCGTCTCAATCACTTGAACTTCGGCACCATCAATGATCTCTCCAGAAAGGACCTAGTTATAGGTTTACCTAGACTTAAGTATGAAAAGGATCATCTTTGTTCAAAGATGCCAATTGGGAAAAAGCAAGAAGTATGCCCATAAACCCAAACCTACAAACTCAGAAGTTCTTCATACAATTCACATGGACTTATGTGGACCCATGAGAGTGCATAATATCTTTGGGAAGAAATATGTGTTAGTTGTGGTTGATGATTTCTCTAGATTCACCTGGGTAAAGTTCTTAAGGACAAAGGATGACACTCCAGATATCATCATCAAACTCATCAAATAGCTGCAGGTTCGTCTTAACAAAACGGTCCGAATCATCCAAACATTAATGGAACTGAGTTTGTTAACAAACAACTTAGTGAGTTTTATGAAAGTGTTGGAATCAGTCAGCAAAGAAGTGTTCCACGAACTCCTCAACAGAACGGTGTAGTTGAAAGACGAAATCGAACTCTTGTGGAAGCCGCAAGGACAATGCTGATTTACTCAAAGGTTCCAATGTTTCTCTGGGTGAAGCCATCGCCACTGCATGCTACACCCAAAATCGATCCCTGATTCACACCGCTCATGGGAAAACTCCATATGAACTTGTTCACAAAAGAAAACCTAATCTCTCATTCCTTCGTGTGTTTGGTGCATTGTGTTATCCAACTAATGAGGGCCAAGATTTAGGCAAACTTAAAGCTAAAGCAGACATTGGAGTATTTGTAGGATATGCACCAAACAGAAAAGGATACCGAATCTACAACAAGAGAACCCGAAACATCATGGAAACAATTCACGTTACGTTTGATGAGTTGACCGGTCAAATGGCTCCTGGACAATCCAGTTCTGGACCCGCACTTCAAAACAGTCCCATTGGTTCATCTCTTGTACCAAAATCCTCACCAGCAACTCCATATGTACCTCCCTCAGAAGATGATTTAAAGAAACTGTTTGATCCGATGTTTGATGAACACTATGAGCCAAGTGCTAATGAACTCTCAATTCCTACAACAGAGGCTGCTCATATCCCTGTGAATGAAGTCAATCCTTCAGTCTCAATATAATTAAGTCAAGAAGCCTGCTGCCTGATCACTCGCCCCTCATCAACAAATCATCAATCTTCGAATGTACATCATGGAACTGTTTACGCATCATTGATGAAGTTAATCCCTTTGCTACTCCCGAAGATGCTCCATTTGAAAACATATTTGCTCTCAATCTTCATCGAACCATCTTCCTCGGAGACATCGACTCGCTACTTTAGTCCCTCAACAACAATGCCACATGAACACCTCTAAAATGGACTCACGATCATCCATTAGACAACATCATTGGAAATCCCTCTCGCCAAAGTATCCACACGGAAACAACTTGCAACCGATGCCTTATGGTGCTTCTTCAACTCCGTACTCTCTAAGATCGAACCAAAAGATGTTAAAACCGCCATGAATGAAGACAATTGGTTCAATGCCATGCAAGAAGAAATTCATGAGTTTGATCGAATTGATGTATGGAATTAGTACCGCTCCAGATTGTGCTATGATCATTGCTCTAAAATGGATCTTCAAAGTGAAACTTGATGAGCATGGTGATGTGTTAAAGAACAAGGCACATTTGGTTGCTAAAGGATACCGCCAAGAGGAGGGTATTGACTTTGAAGAATCTTTTGCTCCTGTTGCTCGTATCGAGGCAATCAGAATCTTCTTGGCTAATGCCGCTAGTAAGAACATGGTAGTCTATCAGATGGATGTAAAGACGGCATTTCGAACGAGATCTTAAAGAAGTCGTCTACGTCGCCCAACCCTGAAGGCTTTGTGAATCCAGAGCATCCTACTCACGTTTATCGCTTGAAGAAGGCTCTTTACGGTTTAAAGCAAGCTCTAAGGGCATGGTATGATACACTATCAAAGTTTCTTCTATCAACCGGATTCAGCAAAGGAGCAGTTGATCCAACATTGTTCACCAGGAAGTCAGGCAAACATTTAATTCACGCTCAAATTTATGTTGATGATATCATCTTTGCCTCGACTGACCCCAATGAGTGTGACCGCTTTTCAAATGAAATGGGTTCTAAATTTCAAATGTCAATGATGGGACAAATGTCATTTTTCTTAGGATTACAAATTTCACAAAGTCCCTGAGGCATTTTCATAAATCAATCTAAATATGCAAATGAGATTTTAAAGAAATTTGGATTTGATTCAAGTGACCCTGTTGACACTTCCATGATTGAACGTACTAAACTAGATGAGGACCACTCAGGGATCATGGTAGACCAAACGAAATATCGTAGTATGATTGGATTCTTGATGTACCTCACATGCCTAGTAGACCGTACATCTTGTTCGTTGTTTGCATGTGTGCTAGATACCAGGCTAAGCCTACTAAAAGCACCTTGAAGCGGTTAAACGGGTCTTTCGGTATCTCCAAGGAACCATCAATATGGGACTTTGGTACCGAAGGACACCGGTATGTCACTAATGACCTATGCAGATGCCGATCATGCAGATGTCAAGATACTCGTCGCAAGCACGCCTGGAGGTGCTCGCTTTTGGGTGATAAGCTTGTGAGCCGGTCTTCAAAGAAGCAAATGAGTACTTCTATTTCCTCTACAGAGGCTGAATACATAGCCATGTCATCTTGCTGTGCTCAAATCCTATGGATGAGATCCCAATTATCTGACTATGGCTTTGAATTTAACAAAATCCCTCAGTACTGTGATAATAAAAGTGCTATTGCTCTTTCATGCAACAACGTACAACACTCTAGAGCAAAACACATCGACATTCGACATCATTTCATCAGGGAGCAAGTTGAAAATGGTGTGGTGGAACTATACTTTGTAAGGACCTAATACCAGTTAGCGACATCTTCACCAAAGCTCTTCCTGGAGAACGTTTTGAGTTTATCCTTCCACGACTTGGTCTTAAGAGCCTACAACCAGAAACTCTCAAACGCCTTCAAGAGGAAGAAGAGGAGTAAAAGGTTTCCTTCAACTATCTCTTGTAAATATCTATTCGAAAAACAAAATACAAAATTACAAAACCTTCAAAAATCAAATAGAAAAATATAAAACTTTCAAAAATCCATAAAAATCTGAAAAATTCAAAAAATCCTAATATATATATATATATATATATATATATATATATATATATATATATATATATATATATATATATATTGTCATTTTGTCATGTTTTTCTCGATTCGATAATATCTACGATCTTAATGATGTCATTCAAAGAATGATACGGGACTTTAGATGTTGTTCGAATGTTTTTTTTTTTTTTTAATTATTTTTGGGAGAAAGAGAAACAATGGTTTATTGTCATTTCAGGCAGTAACCCGCTTTTCAAAGAAACAACAGAGCCATGTTTTATCTCATGTTTCAAACCTAATGCTCTGATTCTAAAAACAAACGTTTGTCATCATCAAGACAAATGTTTAACTTCTGAAAAATATTTGCAATCTTATGAAAACTCAATTGTTTTGAAAACACTTCGGACTCTATTTTTGAAAATCAAAAGAACTTATCAAGTGTCAAAATCTCAATTCATCAATCAACGACTTTCGCCATTGATTGAGGGGGAGAATGATTTTTCAACTAAAATCAAAAAGTGTATTTTTCAAACAATGGTACCAGACCTTGGTTATTATTATGTTTTCAAAAGATACTCAAGCATGTTTAATCTTTGGAGTCTAAAGTTTCAAAATCCGATCCTTATCAGTTAAAACGTTTTCATATCAAGTCACAATTATCCTTAAATGCTTTCAAAATCAATTTAAATCTACAAAGATCACAAATCTCAAATGATTTGATAATTGTGATCGGGGGAGAATTTGTGATTTAAATTGGATTTACACTGATAAGTCGATAAATGGTTTTATAAGGATGTACAAGCTCTCCATCCCACATGTGCCAAACGATTTCAAAATTTTCCATGCACATGTTGAGGGGGAGCATCTATCTTAAACCATAAAGATTTGAAACATGATCAATGTGCAGGTTCCCTCTTGTATGTGCAAAACTCTTTCAAACCTCAAGGCACATATTGAGGGGGAGCAAGCTTATGAAAACCTCATCCTTCCCTAATATGCTTTATCTACGTGTTTTGATCAGGGAAGTGATGTTGATATCTTTTAGAATATAGTAATCAAAGAAGTTAATTCTTCGCTCCGTGTGCAAAACGATTTCAATCACTTGATGCACATGTTGAGGGGGAGCTCTTGTTCTAAAATATCAAAAACAATTCAGGTACAAAATGCTTTGATAATATATCATAAGTATCCGGATTGATTTTCAAATGGTTTTCAATTGGTTCCTATGGCTGATGAACAATTCCAAAAAGACCGACCAACTTTACATTATGTATGGTGATATAAGGATGATAAGGTTAGGTATGTGTTCCCATGATCCGCTAGAACCGAGGGATCTACCTGTGGACAATCCACTAGATAGTGTAGAAGTCCTTAGGTATATTGAAAAAAATGAGAAAAATGAGATATGGGAAGAGTGCAGACCGAGATCGAAGCTAGCTGGAATAAACCCAACAAGGTTCTAGTTATGAAGTCTCGTAAGCATCAAGGGTTGAAGAATGAAAAAGAATTGAATGAGAAAAGGGTGAAAACAAATAGCCCTCCAATTATTCAACCTTAGGGCAGAAACCGGGTTCAATTCATATGCTACTGATGGTAACATCGGTATTGAAGACAAGACGTCATGGACCCAGTGACGCACTGCACTTCAACTTCCCAAACCACTCAAGTTCCTCTTAAAAGGACTTGTTTCATTCTCACGGAGAACCAACATTATCTATCTAACTTTTTCTTAGAGAGTGTTGATATTGAAAAAGGAGACCCTCTCCCTAGTCTCCGATATAGGAACCAAATATGCACAATTGAGTCTAGAGCCACGAGATCATCAATAAATCTCATTAGGACACTTTCAATGAAGACTCTCTGTTTCACACAATGTGGAAGAGAGATTATATCTTATGAGTCCCACGATTATCCTTGTGGTATTGCCGGAACATCTAAGTGATATGCATTCATATTCACAATGAAGATGGAAAGCCTTCTGGAGCCAACATCAAACAAGCCCCTGGTAGGTGGCATGTGAGATCTATCAAATAGATCAACCATGTGACAACCTGGACGTAAACAATGGAGAGATTCAATCTTTGAATCAATCCCGGTTCAGTTATGGATTGACGGATACCTTTGAAAAACCAGTCATTGTGCTTAAAAAACTCTTTTCTTTAGCACATCGACTGCGTACTTATTTCTCAAAATAAAAGGTGTTTATGATTGATAATTGATTTTCATTAAAACCTTCGTTGTATTGCAAAAACAATTTCTATTGAGCAATACACGATTGTTTTTTCAAATCTCTTTCATCAATCGCTGAATCTCGTTTATTTCGGTTTACTTTCCTCACCCTGTTGTCTTCTTTGAGACGTTCGGTTTGAGAACAAATTTAGAAGTGCGAAACCCTCTAAGGAAATTCTTCGAATTATATATGATCACAGTGCGTATTTGTATCTTGATCAACGAGGAACCGCAGGGCCGTGTACTCAATTCATCGAAAGTGATCAAAGACACTTTCGGCGCTTTTATTGCTAATCGTTTTATGCAGTGTACCCCGACGTTTGCAATGATCGTAATGGAGCGGTCAATCCATAGCCGCATGCTCACACAACACATTCATATCTAAAGAAATCATGATTAGTGCATCAATAACTCTGATATTTTCACTCCATGCTTCGCTACGCTCGCCAATATCATGAATCAACGAAAGCTTCGCTACTCGATGAGAAGAAATCATGATCCAGAATGTGAGCATGTCGGTCCAAAAGTCACAAAATCACCTAATACCAACATCACAAAGGAAATGTCCGATGAGATTTAATGTATCGATGATCTCAAAGCGGCTCAAAACTCATTATCATGTGGATCAGCTTAAAGACCTCCACTCGTGAATATCCAATCATGCAATAATGAAGTATCAAAGACTACGAGCTACAGAACAAAGAACATGGTCAAGAATGCAAGAACAATTTTTAATGTAATATCTGTTTGTATTCAATGTAATTTCAAAGATATGTTTGAGGTGACCTCCTTAGGGAGATTGTTAGGATTTAGAAAATCTGGTATTAAAGTGTCGGTCACCTCAAGTATACGTAATCGTTAGAAAGCTCGTAGTCGAAGTTATGTTATGTTTTTAGTAGTTAGTTAAGTAACACCGTGGAGGACGGATCGGCCTTATCCCCGATCCACGGTTGTATGCTTATTGTAAGACTATAAATACACTCTACCTCCCAAGGTAGAGAGTTGGAGCTCATAATAAGAATTTTCTTTCTCTCACTAAAGTTCCCAAACCTCTAACTTTCTCTTTGTAAAACTCATCTCTTATACGCCTAAGTATGTTTGTGTTATGATGTGTATGTGAAAATCAATATGTTACACATACTAAATAGATTACTACTTTTTATGAACTCTTTTGACTTGAACTTTTGAACTTGACTTAGACTCTTGGACTTAATTATGAACTTATGACTTGATTGAACTTATTGAACCGTGCGTAAGCTATGACCTCGACTTAAAGTCTCCCTATGTGAACTAAGCAACACAAAGTCTCGCCTTATTGGTGGAGCGTGCAACCCTCCCATGTTCTGAGTGTTCTTAATTGTATATAATAGTTGTATGATGTACCGTTGTACATTCAAGATTGTTAGACTCTACCAAGTAGGTAGTATGGATAGCTATTAAAGGTCGGCCAACCTTTCATTCACTATGTTACGAGAACGATATTATTTATTCTAGGGCTTTGCCTGGCATACATTATTATATACGTGGTGCTATATTGTGAACTATTACGACAACGCATACTTGACTACTAGACACACTATATTTTGTGCAATTTGCAGAACACACAAGTTGCAAGTTTTGTATGGGCGAACTTGGAACCAGTGGATTTACAATGCCTTTGCTTTGTGTACTATTCTTGATGATCTAAACCTTGACTCTCTCTTAAGAATTTTCATAATTATACGAACGTGTAGTACTCACCAACTATTTTCATAGTTACTCTCAAGCTTTCTCTCATAAAGCAAAAGATTCGTCGTGATCGTCAGTAAGCTTTTCTTCGCAAGGTCTTGCATAAATGAAGTTTTCACATGTCACTACTAATCATTATGTATCAAAATGCAATCTTTTGGGAACTAAACTTTATATTATATTTGCCGCATGTTACAAACTAGTATTGTAATAATGTATATTTTCCTTTAATCTTAAACGCTGGTATGATCTATCTTTGCTTGTGTTCCTTTCCAGCCACACTCAGGCGCTGCCTCCTACGGGGTGCATGATTGGTATCAAGCCAAAGGTTATAGAGAATGATTTTTAAAAAAATAAAAATCGCAAATCATAACCAAATAAAGTTTTATTAAACATCGAACATCATGCGAAGTTATTTAATTATAAGCAGCATCCTAAATTATACATAGCCCATCACCTATGTTCAATTTATGAAGAATCATGCAACGATAAGAGTGGTAGTCTGGACCGCGTTTAGTCGTGCTGTAAGAGTCCGTCACTCAAACCGTGATCATGTGGTGGGTATGTATAGTATGTTTTATGTTTACGCTACGCTACCGTATCTTGTTTATGCCTTCTCTTTTCCCACCTTTCTAATTTGTTAGTACATAGCATGTCTCACTCGCCATATTTCATCACTATAACACATATTACAACCATTATGTACCTCATTTGCCTTCGTCGAATGTGCGTTTACTCAACCCGATGTTTTGGTCCACTGCAGGGATCATGGCTGCAAAAACACTGCATCAGAAGTCAACAACAATGTCAACAGAAACAACAATGACAATCCAAACAACAACGCTGCGGAATAGGGGACCTACTCACCCAAATTATGGCCTTTGATGATTTTAGACGAACAACGTTGGAGAAGGTACTTCAAACACTGGTCATGGATGCAGCTACAAGACTTTCATGACATGCAAACCAATGGAATTTTATGGTACGAGGGTTCCATTGGTGCGCTAACATGGTTCGAGAATGTTGAGTCGACTTAGTATCACGAAAATGTCTGGAAGGAAACAAGGTTGGGATTCTCTGCGGTCTACTACATTCGAGCATTGACACGGTGGACAACCAACTCAGATCGGAGGTAGAGAACATAATGCGATATCTTGGGAAGCATTCAGAAACTACTATTGATGAGTACTTGAGAAAAAAGATGATCTGAAGCTGACGAATTTTGGAACCACCGATGGTAGGAGTAAATTCGACATTTTAGAATCGTTTCCACGAGTTAACTAGAATGGTTCCTCACATGGTATCTCTGTGGAGAATTGATCGGCCGATATATTTAGGGATTGATACCTGAAATCAGGAGGGATGTCACCTCATCGACCCAACCACTCTGCAAGCTGCTGTGGGTATGGCGTACAGCTTAACAAATGATGTGATAAGTTCGATGAACTAACGAAAAGGCTGCGGTGGACGAAAGAGAGCAGGAAGATCAGCAAAGAAGCGTGACCAAAATCAACGGACAAGAGAAACAAGTAGTTGGGAACTACGAAGCAATAACTCAAGGGCCCAAAAGATACGCAGGTCCACATCCTATGTGCACTCGATGTAACTATCACCACTCGGGAGCGCCCAAGGTGCAACAAATGTGACGAGCGGGTCACATCATGCGGTATTGCTCAAACAATTTGAGATCAAGGACGAAAAGCATGTTACAGTGTGGAAGTCTATATCACCTTCGGAAAACTTGTCCAAAGTTAAAAAGAACTCCCAACCAAGGAATCGTCCCAGGCGTTGGCAATAGAAGGTCCACAGTCGAACATTGATGTTTCCCCACGTGGTCGGCATTCTATTTGGGTCTGAAAAGCCCATAGCGTGCAGATTTATTTTTGAACAACCACCTTCTTCCTTCCAATTTTTACCACGTTCACGACATTGATTAATTTGAGACCTAACGATATCAACCTAAGTTGTAATTTATGTTGTTGATTTGATTTGATTTGTGTAAGCAATTCCAATATCGAGCGAATCTTTCAAAAGACTTCATTCAAAAGACTTGTTTCTTAGCTTGATCTAGTGACAGTTCTTGTTTGATGAGTTTCAAAAATCAAGCTAAGAGTCAAGTTTACTCAAGTCGATTTAGTTTAATCTTATGACAGTTCTTGTTTGATGAGTTGTGAGATTAAATTATAATCGACTACCTAAAGTCTTTGAGGCTACGTTAGATATTGGGTAAGTTTACCCCATTAACTTTCGATACTTGACGTGCTTAGTTGGATGAGGAACCCATATGCATGAGCATTGACATAATCATTTAGACCATACGACATGAACTTTTGGAACTCTTGTCGCGGTTCGGACTATAGTTATCAATAATTGAATCACGAGGACATGATTCCTCTGACAGGGGAAGAATGTCACAATTCTCAATTTCCGGTCATTTTGCAAACTTTTAAAAAAAAATTACTATTCATCTTGGGAATTTACTATTCACTGGTTACTATTCATCATTTTTGAAGTCGATTTGACTTTGAGAGGTTATTTTTAAATTTATATTCACAAAATACTATTCATTCCAGAGAAAATCCTATTCATGGTTCACTATTCATGTTTTTCGTAAACTAGGTTTACGAGCATCAAATTCGCGTAGTAAGGGTTTAGTGCGTATTCATAAAACAACATTGAGAACATTTCATATAGACTAGAATAGTCACATATCATCAGTAACTTCATTTTCATATTAGTTCATGCATGGGTTTGCATATTTCATTAGCGTATATTTTTGCTATTAAATAAGCGCTATCGATGCGATCATTTATTTTGAATAATGATCCGACACTTCAAAAATAATCTAATATATTTTTATACTCATTTTAAGACTATAAAAATTATATTATTAGTTTACCCGATGTTTTGGATTTATTTTTTAAATAAATTGTATATATATATTCTGACGGTTTTATTAAATTCAACTCGATAATTATTTATTTCACTCAATTCTTGCGAGAAATGTATTTTTATAATTTTTATAACTTCCATATATTTTATTTTGTTCCGTTAAAATCTATTTCTAGTTAACGCTACACTAAATACCTAATTATACTTACAAACTACACATTATACTTAACAAATAATACATTTTACTTGTTAAAATTACCCAAACCCTCCCATTTTACCCCTTGGTAGGCCACCCTTAGTCACCATGGTAAAAAAAATAAATGTCTTACTTAGATGTACACATACACAAGTCTAGAGTAGTATTTTGTATTATTATACTAAGATATTATAATCTAAATTAAACACATACAAACACATTTACAAGGTGAAAGTTAAGAAAACTCTCCCACTTCATCCCTAAGGATCGTCCAAGACCAAAAACCAAGAAGAAATCAAAAGATTTTCAAGATCAAGTAATTATATTAACACTAGTATACTTCTATTTAGGTTTGAAAAACCTATGAGTATTTAGGAAACCTAGTTACTTAAACCTCATCATATAACTAGTAAGCTTTTCATGATCTTTCCTAATCTTTCATAATCTTACTTGAGTTATTTTTATCATTTTAGTACAAAACATGCAAGTATTATGTGATTCATACCTCTTTTAATTGTTTTTTATTACTTGGCTATTAGTATAAATCATCCTATAGTTAATCCTTGAAACATATCATTGTTGATGATGTTTAGGAACCCATGACACCCTAAGAAGGTGTATGGTAGGTGTAGAATAGATTTGGTGATTTAGTGATTGAAACAAGTATTCGCTTTAGAAAAATCATTTTTGACAACTTAAGATTGAGGTCTGATCGTTTTGAAAATCTGGAAAATTCAGAGGTCATTAATACGGCTACATTTGGCGTTCAGGTCAAAGGAACTTCCTTTTCGTCAAGCAAGTTTTTCAACACCTAATTGAGACCTGTCGTTGTAGTGTAGTATTAGGGTTAGCCTCGGGAATTGATATCGTTCTCTAGGAGAATAGGAATGCTAGTGAGGGTTACTACGCTAGGTTGGGGTTGAGGAAGATTATTTTTTAGCTTTTTATGTTTTTTAGTAAATGGAAAGGTACGAATCTCGGGGTTTGGATTTGGGGGTTGGTATTTCTACAGATGCTTCTATATCTAATTATCTAATTAACTAAGGTGAGGGTAGTCTATGTCTAATTATTGTGTGCTGTATGATGATGGTTTAAAGATGTGTTTACTAGGTTTACTACTCTAATTATCTCCTATTGATGGTTGAATTGTCGTCCTTATTCTTAATCGTTGTTATGTCTAAGGTGGTAGGGTAATTTGTCCCTAACTCTTTGAAACTACCAAAGGTTATCGCCTACAAAGTCTATAGGATTTATAAACTTTAACTCTAAGGTACTCTTCGGATGGTTTAGCCTACAACAACTCTAGGTGTTATAAACTAAGGTTCAAAAAGATTAATCAAGCATTAACTACACAACGGATGACCTATCGCATTACTAGATCATTAACAATTAAGATTAGAGACAACCAATCAATATTCAATAATTAAGTTTCATATTCCCTAAGCAAACACACAAGTAAATTAGCCGGATATGGAGAACATGCAAGCATACACACAAGTAATTGAAGACATAATTAAATTAATGAAGTAAACACTTATCTTGATGTAAGATAGGGTTTGGAACCCTAAAATCTTGTACAAACAGACCTTGGTTCGGTTAGGTTTTACTCCAAAAGACCTACAACGAAAACTAAAAATTCGGATTCTATATATAAGATTACATTCGGCGTCATCCTTTGATTTGTTGGTAGCGTCGTGGATTCGTCTTGTACATTAGTCTTGCAGCCAGTGCAGGTTAGGTCACAAGGTTTACCACACAAGCATATAAGAGATAGAAGCGATTGAACAAGAACCAAACACACCTGCGATATAAGTAAGACGGTTATGCGTAGGTGATATGTGAAAGGAATAACGAACAACCAACCTTCAAATGAAGGTTTACATAAGGTATTTATAGGCAAGGAGCTAGGGCACCTACTCCTTCCCTTTTCTCCTATGGCTTGGCCTAAGCTCATGGGCCTTACATAAGCTTAAGGCTAATAACAAACATAAAGGCCATAATAAGCTAACTATTACATATGAGTAACTAACACTTGAATAAGGTTTAGGAGTGATTCCAACAATCTCCCCTCAAGTGTTATTACATATGAGTAACAAACACTCAAGTGTTGGTGATGAAAAGCGGTGAAGGCGTTGATGTAATAGTAGCTTTGGCGTCTTGACATTCTTCTTTCTTGTGAGAGAAGAATTGCCTTGATTTGAACAATCTCCCGGTGTAGAGATAGTTTACTTTGAACGGTTATGCTTTGGCGTCATCTTTAACTTTGTTCTTTGATCATTGTTCTTTGTGATGAAAGTGATAGTATGTTTATGCGCATCAAATGCCTTTTCAGGAGTGCTTATTTGCTCTGTGTCTCCACGTCATTCTTCAACATGCTCACCGCGCTCTTTTGGCGTTGGAATTCATCTTGATGAAGTTCTTTAAGTCTTTAACTTTGTAGATTCTTTGATTTGGTGAAGAATCATTCTAACTGTTGTGTTGCTTTTGGATAGAACTTCCATTAGTGATGATGTTGGCATGAGAATGAGAAGAATCTGCCGCGATCATTCCTCAGAGCTTCCATAAGAAGAAAACATAAAAGCGGTTAGTAATAAGCGGATTCCGGCACTTACAAGTTTGAACTTCGAGAGTGTTAACGACATAGTGTGAAAACACAACTCTAATTCTTACAAAGGCCGTTTCTGAATCGGAGTCCCCAAAGTGAGATAACGCGATGTACGAAGTACTACGATTCAAATGAGTCATTGAGGTACACCGAAGCATCACCTCCTACGTATGACCGTTTGAGACCACTAAGCGCAATCCGGGGAGTTGCCGAGGCGACCGCTGTCAGAGGCTGTTTGATGTTGATGGCGGGGAGTTTCCATTCAATCACTGAGGATCACAAATGTGAACCTCTCATAAATGTTCTCGACAGTTTGCTAAGATCTGTGAAGGACTCGATAATGTATCAATTCTTATTGAATGTCAAGTGATGAAATGTCAAGTGTACCTAAGAGATCTTTTGATGAATCTGTGGCTCTAGACTCAATAGTGCGTTTGGTTTTCTGGCGGAGACTAGGGAGAGGGTCTCCTTCTTCAATACCGACAATCTCTAAAGCCGAAGTAGTTCATTAGGGTTCCAGTGAGAATGAAACAAGCTTGTTGAGAGAGAAACTTGAGTGGATAAGAAGGTTTAGTGCATGCGTCCTTTGGGTCCATGGCGACTTTTAATCTTCAATACCGCGTCACTAAGTGACAACCCGTAGCATATGAATTGAACCCGATTATGCCCTAAGTTGAATAATCTGGAGGCTATTTCTTTTCACCCTTTTCTTTGCATTTCTTTTTAATTCTTCAACTCCTTCTTTCTCCGATTCTCATTTTCTCCTTTTTACAATCATACCTAAGGACTTCTAAATACTAACTATTTGTGGTGTCCTGGGGTAGATCCATCCGACTCTGGCGGATCATAGGACGGTTATTCTAACCTTAGTCACCTTATAACTCCATGACTAACCTATGTTGCCATAAAACCACTGATGTGAAAAATCTCTCAGTGTTTATGAATGAAAAACATTTTAGTACCACTGTTGAGATAAGATTTTGCATAAATACTCCCCTCCACATGTGCTTAAGAGTTTTAACGGTTAAAATGCAGTGAGGAAAAGAAGCGCACATTTTGAATTGATTCACTCAAGATAGACATTCCCCGCGAGACACGGTTACGTGGCATAGTTAAAGAGTTGCATTGTCAACTTTTAGGTGACAACTAGCTCTAATAACTACCTTGAAGGTGTAGACAAACCTAGAAAGGTTGTCAAACCGTCGAGTTCATGTCTACCAAGAGTTTCTCGAATGGTACATTCTACTCAGACAAGTCCTTCTTGAGACACGTTTACATCACTAGCGAACTAGCTTGAAATTATTACCCGTCCGGACAAGTCTTTTCGAGTTACTAACGGTTAAGATCTCGTCAATTCATGGGTTAAGTCTATAGCACAAAGATTCATTTGCATTTATACAACATATTTCTTATCACTATTTTCTCCCCTCAAAATGGCATATTAAAGTGTTATTTTTGAAACGTTTGAGAATAAATATGACCATTTCGAGTGTTACGGGAAGAATGACCACTGTGAACAATTTGCGAACAAAGTTTCAAAAGTACTCCCCTCAACAAGTGATATAAACGGTTGAGGTTTTGAAAATCATAAGGGAAGTACTTGTTCTTTTGAGCAAAACCTTGAAAAGAGAAAGGTTTGATAGGTTTTACTCAAAAGTAAGAAGCTTTCGCTCATTTGATAAGGATTGTGGCGTGCCACGAGGGTCCTTTATTTACAAGTACGGGTTGTGCACTGTAATGTGTGCACAAGCCATTGACATAATTAATCAAACATCCAAAATTATATGAAGTAAGCAATTCAAGGGGTACCGGGGAAGTGCGGTGATGTTCCCGGAGTGTGCATGTTGAAAGGTTATGTTTCTCTGGGTGCGACCACGACATAACTCTCAATCGTCGGCCCGATCCCTTCGAAACAACCGTTCATCAATCATTGTGATGATCGTCTCACATCCCTCCTTTCACGAGAATTCCAGCGCTTAGGAGACCCAATTTTGGCGTATCCTTCAACATGTATGCCATCCATCCCTAACTTCCAAAGTATGATCCCGAACTTGTGGAGTTCGCTACACGCCATTAAGCTGTTTCTTTGAAGTTCACTCTTGATAACACTTGCCGAAAGGTTTGGCGATGAGTGTATATTGAGATAGGCGGATATCGTCAAGCTTTGGAGGTGAAGTTGACACAGCGTCGATAAGATTCAATAGCCATGGAGATCTTCGTTCCTGATGACAATCGTTATGAAGATGAGAAGTGACTTGATAAATTCGCGTTGTACTGCGGTTGAGAATTGTCTCATGCGACCATGTACCTTGGCAAGGTACATGTCTTGATGTCATTGAGAACAAATTCTCAAAGTCAGCCTCGAGAGAAAGCATAGTCCGTTCATCTTGTCGTTTGACTACGATCTTCTTTAGGAATGTAGTCCCACTTAGACGAAGGTCAACGTGTATGATGGCGATATCTTTAGAACTATACACAGCATGTTGAGACTTACAGACACGGCGACGGTAGATTACGGCGTTAGGCGTGATGAATCCCATACAATGCATCTCGGTCGTATGCTTCCACTGTGTTGGAGAACAAGTGATTGGCACGTTCCTCAATGGCTATGCGGTTTGAGTAAAAGCTGCGGGAATGGAAGTGTCAACGATGTAGCATATTTTCTTGACCATCGCCACGTGTAGAAGAAAATCCAAATCTTTGTTGAAGAAGTATCTGAAAGGAATCCTTGGTTCATCTGGTTGGCCAAGTGTTGGTAGAGGTTTGGTCCAATCGTTGTAGTATGGAGGGTTGTCCCTTTGTGTGAAGTCAATGTTTGCTTCCGGGTTGAGCCAATCCATGTTGTTAGACATAGCTCCAGCAATGTTTTCAAGGTGATATTCGACCTCGAGGGCACTTTCAGAGCTGTCTTTTAGAAGTTGAAATGCTTCAATCTTGATTCGCTTCACTCGATTTCGTCATTTTCTTCACATGGAACTTTTCTTGCAGAATTTTAGCATGCTCCAATGTAGAACCGTCTACCAAATCTTGACCTTCTTCAGGGTAGGGAGTGTTGTTAACAAGATTAGCAAACCATTCAAATTCCTCTGTTTTATCGTCATCTAGCCATGATACGACGTCGGTCTGAGGCGTCTTCTTCTTCTTCTTTTTTGAGAAGGCCTAGATGATGATCTGGTTTCGAACTTGTTTGGGAGAGGTGGGTTGTTGTTGGGGCTCAAGGACCTCTTCATCGTCACCACCCGTATACTCATAGTGATCATCGGTTTTTTAGTGGGGGTGGTAACTTCGGAATCGTCACGAGGTTTTTCATTAGAAGAAGCGAGGAGATTTTTTGTTGAGCAGGAGGCGTTGGGAGGAGGTTGCATCAAAGAAGATTCACCCGGTATACGGTTTAGGTGCGAGTCTTTATCCTTATCCTTGTCTTCATCGTCTCTAGGGCGTTTAGACTTTTCAGCTTCGAATCTACAAGCTTAAGTTGGTAGTCGGCAATGCTTGAAACAACTTTCCTTCATCGAGTAAATCCCAGATCGTCTGACATTTGTGTGACAAGCTTGGCCACCAATTCATTATCGAAAAAACTACGGATCGGTTGGATTGATTGTGACGGTTAAGGGCGTTGATCGAATAGTTTGCTTGGCGGTCTGCATAAGATTTGGATAAAGTTGTTTGGTGAACAACTCCTTTGTGACTTTAGGAACATACTCGAAGGTACTTTTAGGTGTAGCCGATCATTTCGTTCGTTCCTCTTGACGGTGATTTTCATGAATTCTGAACAAACTTCCTTTCTCCTTTCATCTTTTCATGCTCGTCATACATATGTTTGTATGTGATCGACAAAGAAATTTAGCTTTTGTTGAGCCGTTTTCTTTCGACTTGTTTGGCAGCTTTGGTAATCCGTTCATGAGCTTGAGAAATCCAAGATTTAGATGGTTTCTTTACGGATTTGGATGATGATTTGGTTGATCTTTTTGATGGTGGTGGTGAAGAGTGAGAAGACGAATCTGATGATGAGGTGATATGAGGAGACTCGGATCCCGGGAGGTTCAGAGTTTCTTCCTTTGATCGTGCAGGACTATCTAGAAAAGCATTATCATAATCAACATCTTTATCTTTTTAGGACTTCTCGGTTCGGTACCTCAAACTCATATTCGATAGTATCCTCCACAAGCTTTTGTTGTTGCACAAGAGTGGTGGCACCAGGTCCCTTATCGGGTTGATTAACCGCCGAGGAGATGGTTGAGTGGCGACACCACTTGATCCTCGGGACCACCCATTTGGTCTTTAGCAAATTCTTGACTTTGTGTTGGTGTCTAAGAATTTGTCTTCTTCCTTAAACATTTTCGGTGGCTCTTTTCACTCAGCTTTCATCATAAGGTACAAGTACAGGAGTTTTTCCTTTTCTTTGTGGTGGCGGACTTGGAGGTTTAGCTGCGGAAGGAGGTATTCTGGTTGCGGTCGAGTAGGTAATCTCTTCATCTGTTAAGATACTCTCGAGCTTTCGTCCACAAGCTTTCTTTGCGGTTCGGGTGTGGGAATAGGTTCAAACTTCCTTCTGGGAACAATCCTTTTTGAGGAGGATTCCTTTTGGGAAGCTTCTATAAATATATGTACTTGTGACACTTCGGCACTGCCTTCGGTCCTCCGAGTAGGTGTACGAGAAGATTTTTCATCAGATGACCAACTTTGCCTTTTTTTATGGCTAACCGATACCTTTTATATGTTTCAAGCTTTTTGATTTGGTAGTTAGAAGGTGATATCTGGGTACCACTGTTTCTTTGTTAGACGATTCTTTGATTGACGGATAATATGGGTTCGATCAATATGTGCGTGATTATCGGGTCATTGAGCCTCATGGGGATATCGGGATGAAGTCCAAGTGCTCTCGGATCAACAATTTTGGTGTATCGACGTAGGGAATCTTGGAGCCAAGCTTCTTGTGAAATACATCATGTCCTCCCATATCGGTGCCGATTTCAATGTCCTTCTTGTTCAACAACCCGAGAGAAAATTTGCAGTTCCATGAGCTTGGGATGCTCATAGCCATCCTGACCGAGACCGATTTGGTGATGATCATGTAGAGTGTTCTCCATGGTTGAGGAATATACTTCAGCTCCACGTAAGAGTGCTTAGTAATTTCCGAAGCTTCATCATAACCAATATATCTATCAGAAATTGGAAGTGTCTCTCTTGAGGGGTAGCAAGAGTCGGTTGGGCGATGTGGGAATGATGAGAACAGCCCGTAAGTCAGCGGGAGTGATAGTGACTTGTTTGTGATTAAGTGTCACATTCACTGCACTTTGACCAGTGATCATAGAATCCCAGAATTGTTGAATGTAGACCTGAGAGCGTGGCGAGTGTGAGAGCATGTTACGGTAGGGATGATTCTAAGAATATCCCGCAATGAAGACAAGAAGATTAGAGCAGAGTGTAAAGTCAACCTAAGGTTGTTCTTTCCAATCTTTCTCGGATAACCCTCTGGAAAGATATCAGCAATTGTAAGAACTTCTAATGCATCCACATTCATTTGTTAAGCCATGTCGTGATCGAAATAACATTAGCCAAAAGAACCAACATATCGAAAGACATAGTGTTAGTCAATAGAAGGTCTTATTGTCTAGTTATTGAATGTACAGTGTCAATGATTGTTACGAGTCCTAAGTCACTTGTTTGTTCAATAGTTCAATGACGTCGTGAAATGTTTTGTAAGTTAGTTAACTTTAAGTTTTAAAGTTTATGTTATCACTTATTGTTCACAACATATCAAATGATTTAAGTTTATTAGTGACATTATTGGATTAGGTGCGATATGATTAGTTTATTTACAAGTTTGTACGTAACAATTCATTATGAAGGTCAATCGGGCTTAGCGTAGTTTGGCAAAGTTAAGCGTT
>OU343220.1:136645602-136703239 GCA_910596185.1 Chrysanthemum makinoi
ATCAAATTTCATGCCACATAAGCATTTTTAATAGTCCACTAAGCAATATTTCAAATTTCAACTTGTTGCATATTTTTTGTCCACCTAAGCTGGATTCGAACCTGGGTCTGTTAGTCTACAAACAAACATGATTACTACTAGACCAACACATTTTTTCATTATAACTTGGAAAACCAAATTTATAAATCTCTACAACCAACAATAATTGACTATTTTGATTAGTTTGAAAATGAATGTATTTATCTATAAAAATATAATTATAAGAATCACTACAACAACATAAATCCATTATTATTAAGAATCATATCTATTCCAGCTTTAGAATTTTTTAAACACTAATCTAATAAATATAAATCAAAACGAAAAAAAAAATACAATCGTATAAACAAAGGTTAAAACAACTGCTAAAATATCAAATTCTCCATATGAAAAGACGGCTTCTCATGATAGGTTTTCTGAATCAGCAACTCTTTTTGATAAAGTTGATGATCAAATACCTTCACATAGAGTTAGACCACCAAAAAACATACAAATAAGGATTAATATGATGCTAATAACGCAAAGGTAATAATTTTGTTAATTTTCTGTTACCAATGTTTTTATAAATTTGTTATATCATATATTTAGAGGCTTTGATTTAATGTAATCTTTTATATAGGTAAAAGGATTATGAAGATGCAGGGTCTTCATGTTTTAGTGTGGAAGCATAAGAATGATGATAAATAGGTATGTGTATTTTTTTTAACATAAGGTATGTGTAATTCAATTGCTTATTACTTCACTAATATATACTTTTTGCCTATTTCTTTTTTTTTATAGCATTGTGCATGTACGTGAATAAAATCTTTATAATTTGTCTGATCATAAGATAATCCAGTTGTAATGCTATATAGGAATACTTTAGGTTGCTATGACTTTGGGACATGCTAATTGTTTTCAGGTAAATACTTAACAAGAGTTGACGTTTGACATATCAAATTTATGGCCATATGAATTTACATTGATGCTTTTAAACTTCTGTTGAGTAGCATTCTTCATCCTACTAAGATGAGCTTGAAAATATTCACAGCATGATTCACAACTGATAGGTATGTATGGCTATACAAGAAAGGTGAACATTTGCAACCTGTTTATTTCGTATTCATTAGTATTTTATTTTTAGCTCACACATATATTGGTCCCGGTGCAGAAGGTTGGTGGCATAATTGGTCGTAAGGGAGAGTACATAAAGAAAACTTGTGAGGAAACAAAGGTTCAGTGATTAAGATTCTCATGGTTCTCCGTACCAATGAAAGATGTAAGTTTTCTATAAACTTTATTTCATTTGAAATTGATAGTAATTGATGGATGTTTGCCGGAGTTCTGTTATGAAATAATTGTGAACTTAAAATTGTTAGTTATACTGCATCTTCGCCTCTCTCACATAATACGTGCAGCACACAAAACAAATCTAATTTTACTTTGAACACAATGCACAATTGTGAATTGTCTATGATCTTTTTGTTTATTGAGTCCAGAATTATCAGTTTGTAAATTGAATTGAGAATCCCCTTACTAAATTCATGGACACTTGGACAGTGCCCTTATCATATACTAATGACCGAAGCAGTTGGATTTGTATGAAGTCTCATGTAGCGATACTGACATTCTGCTACTGATAGGATTAAAAGCACGCCTTCTGAAGTCTAGCCATGTACGCTAAAACCTTAAGACTGTTGCTCTCCTTTATTGTTGAATGTTGATAAAAACACTGGCTCGAAGTCAGTTCCTTACGCCTGGGTCCTACTGAAGCAAACCCATACAGTTTAGCAGTTGGGTGCGAAGTTTTTGAGGTGGTCACGTAGTCATGTTGCTAGATACCACCATTCACCTTCCACCTGCCTCTACTTCCTAATCTAAAAACATTGGGCAAGATATGATGGAAATAGCATCTCCTCATCCCTTTCTGGTTTCCAATAACTTTGTATAGCTTTTGTCAATTTTAGAAAGTATGTCACGATGTTCCTGATGGAAATAGCATCTCCTGGTTTTTCCATCTGAATAAACTACTTTTTGCTTGCATACAATGTGTGAATCTCTTACAAAAATTGCCCTGTTTTGACACTCATTTACCAGGGATTTTTCCGTGGGCTAGCTGTGTGGTTATTAGTACTGTTATTGTTGAAGACTGCTTGTGAGGTTACTCGTGGTGTCTATCTGCAACACTCAACTTTCAGAAATTGTCCTTGAAAGCCCTGGGCGATACTATAGGTAAGTGCATTAGTTGGAAGTACAATTCACTTATCAATATGAAAATTAGCAACTGTGATTATTTTATACTGAATAATGGCTAGATTTGCTGCCATTTTAGTTCCAAAGTAAGCCAGTTTATATACTTTTTGGATGTATGAGTAATCAAATGATATCGCCGAGTCCTATTCAAGTCATCAAGATTTTTTAGAATATAAGTCATCAGTGACCTGATGACCTGTATGTGGCATTTATTGTTTCAATTAGTGAAAAAATGGCTTTTGTTCCATTTAAGTCAATTGGTTTAGAAGGTCACGTAACTTGATGAATCAAATGAAACAGAAAGCCAAATTTTTATTACTTATACGGTAAAAAATTGAATTACAATGACTCGAGTGGGACATTTTGTGTTTACCAATTACCATGTTGAGTTTTATTACTAGTATTAAGCGCTTTCCTTATTTATATACACGGGTTGTGAGTTGTGCAGCCACTATCAAGACTAAACTTGCTGAATCTTCAGCAAAGTTTTGTCCAATCATTCGACGAGGATTCATGTAGACATTGGACCCCTCGAAATCTAATGATACATTTAGGCATGGGAGGAAACCCATTGGTACATTTAGGCATAAAACATAGATTCCCATATTGACATTTTTGACGAATGAAATGGCAGGGATACATGAGAGGAAACCCATTGACTAACAAAATGGGGATATAAATTCTAGACTTGAATATGTTTATTGCATGGCAAATATATCTGATGAACTATATGAGGTAACTGTAAGATAAAGCTCCCATTCCATCACAGTTTCATGTTTTTTCTCATTTTTTGTAAAATGAAACCAGTGAAAGTGATATACTCATTGTTGAATGAACTATTGCAGGCTACCAAATAGGATTGCAATGGTGATGATGCAGAAGCCGAATCTTACAATATGCAATGCATGTTGGATATTAATGAAGCCAACAAAGTAAGCCTAACTCATTTATATCTGACACTTTCATTTTTTCTTTTTGGCAAACTGTGTAAGACCTTCTTTTCTTTTGATGTTAGCTCTATTGGACCCATAAACATTGAACAAATTGATTGATCAAAGTATCTTTGCTGAAGTTGTGAACTTTGTTGCTGCAACTGAAGTGCCAAAAAGTGCTCAACACAGAAGCTAATGTTTGGTTTGATGAATTTAATGGTGTACCATTGCAGGATCTTTATAGAGGCACTCTTTTATTCATGCTTACATATTAGCTAATCTATTTATTTTCCTTTTTTAGGATCTGTGATCCGGTCATGGTTGTAGCCAAGGTAGGTGTTTGGTCGCGCAATTTACCGAGGACAATTCTTTTATGCAGCCTATTGGCCAGGCATATTATGATGTCCAAGCTCATAATCAACAACTTTTGCAACAAGTAACTAAGAGAGACGATTATAACATTAAGGTAAATTCTCTTTAGCTAAAGTCGCTTTCTCTGTACTTCGCTATGGATTCCTATTGTATACTTCAACCTGATACAGGAGCTTACAGATTCAGTGATAACGGAAAAGTGTAAGTTAACAGAAATCTAAAGTTTTATTTGTACTGTTTATGGACCATTGGTTTAAACATGTGCTTCCACGTACTATGATCGTTGTTTTTCTTAGAATTTTGCCGCCAACGCAAGTGTCGTAAGTAGCAGGGCTTATGCTCGATAGGTTGATCCTCACTGATTAACTGTTTAACAAACTGTCCATGATTTTTAACTGGTTTTGTTAGGCGATAAACATGTACATATAATTTTTTTTTCCACAGCCTTACGAAGTTAGAAGCATCAGTTGAAGATGAAGCTTAATACAACCAGTCAGGTTTGATGGTTATCTCTGAACCATAATTTCCAATCAATTGGGGTGTAACTAACCTTATTGTGTCTGCCACTTACCCTTTCTTCATGATCTATCTTGTCCATATATGTGAGAATACCTTTACTTGCAATGGATTGCTAGCATCAAACCAATTGGATGGATGTTATTGTGACTTGCATAGCTCTTGCATTATTTCATCTTCCACTCCCAAGAGTTTTAGGTCCCATGCTTAAAATATGTAATCTTACCAGGTAGGAGGCTTATGAAGTCCTTTGTTTTATTTCGGTTATATTATTTCAGATAGATATTGAGTTTTCTGATTGGAAACATACATAGGGTATATGAACGAATGCTCAAGTATGCGAGTTAGTAACATTAAGGAACGGATAGAAATCATGGTGCATTTGAACGACAACTTAAGGAGACAAACCCATTGTACTTATTCCTGTATCAGCTAATATTATTTGACCCTTTGAAATGAGCAACCTAAATTGACCCATTCGTAAGTAAATGGGTTAAAGTTGCCACCACTACTCCAGGGACATGGTGCGAGTTGATTTTTAGTTAACAAAATAGATCTCAAGTAGGAACTCATAGATTCTATTTGTGTTTTGACTTTTGAGATCAGTAAAGATTTAGCCATAATCAAATATAGCTGTTTTTCTTAGATGCACAGTTTGCACACGGAAGGTTTCTCAAGAATTGTGAAACATGAAATACTGATTATACAATATGATTTGTTAATTTTATATCGCTTTCTATTTCAGCTGCAAGATGCAGGATGCTGGACAGATGCTGCAACGCTAGCAGCTACTCATCTTAAAGGAATGGATTATGGCAGGTTTGCATCTCCTTTCAACTGTTTAACAACTTTGCCTCTTAGTAGCTTCCATTGCATACTTTCTGTGTCATCACTAATACTTGAAAGATTATTCTCTGTTAAACCATATATTTAATAAACATGTAGATTTTTATAGTTTGTGGATTTTTGGTTAGCCATTGTTTGAAAAATATTATGTATTTGATTATTAACAAAGAATAGGTGTTAATGACTTTTATGTTACAGTTTTTAGGTGTTAAAGACTGAAATTTTTAAGGAGCACCTACCTGGTATGCCAATACATCAAAGAACTGATACTGCCCTGTTTTGGTTCTGTTTAATCTTAATCTAAGCATGCTTCCTGATCACAGAGACGATATTTGTGAGGGCTTACGAAGATAGGAAGGATATGGTGGTATTTTACATATTGTCTTTTGAAGAAACTTGAGGAGCATTGGTCAAGATTGGTCCAAAGCCCATGGTTATAATATTGTAATATTTGGCAAAGTTTAGTTATAACAGCTTAACATGTGAGTTCAAGGTCCAGGTTCTATAAAAGTCACGATGTAATTTGGTCTATTGAAATAAGCAAGTAGACAAACACATAAAGGCACATGAAAGTATAAAAGATTGAAATGTGATTAAAAGTATTCATTTGTTGAATCAGTTGAAACCCCTACCTCTCAACCGAGAGGTGGGGTCTCGATCCTCACTCCCTACAAAAGACCGAGGTCCTTTCTACCTTTGGTAGAACCGAAGCACCTCTACCTTAGGTAGGGTAAGGCTGTCTACATCTTAACCTCCCCATACACCGGAACGGTATTGGGTACCCATAACCCGTGGAAGACGCATTGGGCGCATTTTACTTTTTATTTGTTGAAAAGGGAGTACCCAGAAAGTCAACATAAGTGAGAGCTGATGGCTAACCTGGATGATGAGAAACTCTCTGCATTCCTTAAAACCTTATCATCAACCTATCTTCTTCACAGGAAACCTGAATTTAAGGATGAATTATGGGTTTTTAGTAGTAAAGATCATGGATTTGTATCTAATTCAACTTCATTACTTCAGGTATGGTAGAGCATAGTTAACTAGCCTCCTTCTATGTTCAGTTGCACTGTCTGAATTTATTTAAATTGTTAAGTGGTCTATATATAATTAACCACTGTATGTAACTCACACAGATGATATTGCCACTTAATGATGATTAACGCATTAAGATTAAACCGCTTTACTAAGGTAAAAAGGCATTTCAGGGTTAGTGGTTCAGTTCTGACACCTATGGAAATAGGCGCGAGGTCTACCAGCTACTGGTCAACCATTTGCGGTCAGCGATCTTGACAGAGGTCTAGAATATAGACATCTTATTGTGGATTATGAGTGTAATATCCATGTGAATGATATTAATGGTGGTCCACCAGCTTCTGCTTTCCTCAATCATTTTCCAGAGGCATTTGTTTTGAACACGAGTGTTCGGGGGTCCACTGGTGGGTTATTCTTTGGAGTAGCTCTAAAATGTATACGTCTTTTATGTTGCCTATTTTTTGTTCGTTTAATAGATCTTCTTGCATTGGTGGGGAAACAAGTTGTGTCGTCTATAATATTTGGTGGCTCTCTGGAGTACGCAATATAAAACTGAGAAAAGTACGTTATGTCAATAATGGTGAGTTCATATGATTAGATTGATTTGCGGCAACTTAATGTTTGGGTTTGTTATGATATATACTTTTTTATAGAATGATTAGTAAATGGTACAATTAGTCACTTATGTAATTTTATACGTAGTATAATTTTTGCTTTAAAGAGCAAAATGGATATGTTGGGTAATGGGTCAAAACAAGTTCTTTTTGTATGGGAATTGACACAAATTGGTTTAGTGTGCAAATATGATGACTCAGGGATGTTCGGACATAATGTGTTCAAAGCTATTTGGACAGAAAATTGTTTTAAGGGCTATTTGGATATGCTATTCTCGAAGTTGTTGTTGATGATTTGCCCTTTTATAATGCCAGCCATAATTTGGACATGTTGTATTCTCCATACTTTCGATAGTATCTGATAGCCTAAATTTCAGTGTGTTCACGTGCCAACATTATATTTCTACCATTTTTTATCTCAGATAGTTTGCCAATGAATCATTTCTATGTAGCCACAAGGACCGTGTGGAGAGACAAGATGGTTGGGAAGAATGCCTTTTACTTATGCAACGACACGTTGCTCAGCGCCTTTTCGACAGTAATTGAGCAAGTCTGTATACACCTGATGTCTTATCGGTTGATAAAGGAAGCTTAAAACTGCACAATGCTGAAGAAAGTCTTAAAAGCTGTTTGGGCATTTCTTTTAGAGACCAGTAAAGTTTGTATGTTTTATTAGTCTTCTTTTTCAGAACAACTTTGGTTGGAAATTTAGACATCCATTTGTATCTAACAACGATTTTATGTGTATTGCAGCTCATGTTGATTCACCACGTGGAAGTTGTACATTATAA
The DNA here is from genome assembly GCA_910596185.1 of Chrysanthemum makinoi. Lineage (NCBI taxonomy): Eukaryota > Viridiplantae > Streptophyta > Magnoliopsida > Asterales > Asteraceae > Chrysanthemum > Chrysanthemum makinoi. The sequence goes on from OU343220.1 coordinate 136,652,980, forward strand.
TTTTCACCTGTTGCATATAGTATTTGGGATGCCTCTGAAAGGATTCCCTGTTAAAAAAGATGGTTGGGACAGAAATTGAGGGTATGAACAATGCATATAGTAATGGGTCATTAATAGAGGATAAAATCGATGAATTCAAGTAAAACTATTAGGTAAATCAGATGATGGTCCATTAAGAATAGTTAGTGTAGGTGCTGGTGCTTGGGGTAGTGTATTTGCAGCCATGTTACAAGATAATTATGGTCATTTTCAAGAAGGTTCAAATTCGTATTGAGACGTGGTAGGCGGTCGGTTGATAGACCGACTGCTCATCATTTGTTTGATGTTATAAACTCTAGGGAAGATGTTTTAAGGAGGTTGATTAGGCGGTGTGCGTATTTGAAATATGTTGAAGCTAGACTAGGCTTATAGGATATTGTATGCTGATGAGATTTTGAAAGATGGATTTTGTTTGAATATGATTGATAAGGCGCTTTGTCCTTTGAGGGTTGTGACAAATTTTCAAGAGGCGGTTTGGGATGCGGATATTGTTATTAATGGGTTGCCTTCGACCTAATCGGATTTCGAGGAAGTGTTTGAGGAGATTAGTAAGTATTGGAAGGAGAGGATTAGTGTTCCTATTATAATATCGTTGTCTAAAGGTATTGAAGTTGAGTTGGAACCTGAACCGCATATTATTACTCCCACCTCGTGATGATTAGTAGATCAAGTAAGATTTTTGTTCGACCGCACTGCTTTTTACTTTATAGCTTGCAGTTGATTTTATTTAGTGGTTAATTCTAATTCGTGTTCATGTTTAGCTAATGTGTGTCTATTTTGTGTATGGATGTTGGGTGTGCCTAAAAACCGATTTTTGTGACTTGGAGTGATTATGAGACTGGATTTCCATTTGTATAAGCAGGTAGTAAACAATTGTGGAAGATTTTTATTTTATTTTATTTTATTTATTATTATTATTATTATTATTACTACTATTATTATTACTACTACTATTACTATTACTACTACTATTACTATTACTATTACTATTATTATTATTATTATTATTATTAAACCTTGAGACGCTGGATATTGTTCGCGAATCGTTATAAGGCAACCAAAATGACCACTTAGTATTGGTGGCACTTTAAGCACATTTTTAACATTTTTATTTATAGAGATTAAACATGTTACAATATCTTATAAAGTGTCATTTTTATTTGAAATATTTTTTTTATATAATTATGTGCATTCCTAACATTATTATAAGGACTAAAAAAAGTCAAATGTTAATAGTGAAATCATTATGTTTAACATTTTGCCGTAATTCATTATTTACTTACGCTAGTTAGATTATGAAACAATATATATGTAAAGATTACACGCATACACAATATTTGATTAGAAAAATTAGATAAGTCAAAAGAGTAAGTAATTAGAAAGTTGGACTTTTAATCGATGGTATTAGTAACATTAAATGTCCATGTGGCTTGATAAGTGGACTTTGGTTTTGGCAAACTTGCATTACCAGAGTACTCTCAATCTCAAAACTATTGTCCCGAGACAAAAATTACATAGTTTAATAAAAGTTTGATCATTTTAATTTTCAACCACTCAAACTTTGCACTATCGCGATCAAATTTTGTTAATTTTGGATATTGTAGTTAGAGGAATGCCATTTAGGTGAGCTACTAAAGAAATTGTTAATTATATCGCATCGGTGCAAATTATTAGAAGAAAAAAACGACATAAGGTCAGAGCTATTGTTCTACTCATTAATATATTTTCCTTTAATTTTACTAAATCTGCTTGATTATTTATGCAGATTGCCACTTTTGGATCTTAAAACTCAACAATACAAACCCATCACTGTATACGTGCTTTTATCTTCTTACGGGCTTAGATCAAGTAATTAGCAATTCATTTCATAATGTAACGCTTATATTTTTGACCATGTAAGTTGAACACTCCATACTATTAATCCATAATTATGTATCATCATACCTTAATTCCGTTATCGCTTTGTAGAACACATAATAACACATATAATTATGCATATCATCATATTTTAGTTCTAATTTGTTAGTTTGAGAAGGTTAGAGAGCTCAAAAAGATTCGACGGGAAAGATGCTTGCCTCCTATTGCTAGCCAAATGTGCTTGAAGTGAATAAATTTTTTCTTGATTATTCAAGTAATCATTTAATATTGTTGTCATTGTAGTGCAAAATCTTCTTTTAGTTAAGCTTAAGGAGTAGCTCACAAAGGATCATACTCAAAGTTGTGGTTACAAGCTCTGTGATACGTGCATTTATCTTCTTATACGCTCCCTCATAAGCTCTTAATCGGCTTTAAATTGCTTTTCAAAAGCCATACTATGCAAGTTATAATATGTAGATGAGAAGATTATATGCTATTATCTCTAAATTACACGATAAGATCAGATAAATTTGATTTGATTTCCTATATTCGTAGGATTTTCGTGTTAAATCTTCTCCCGCATAATCCCAGGTAGAACCTCCCCGTCATGGTTAAGGTAATAATAGAGATAATTAGCAATACTTTGCAAAATCTCTAATCGCTCTAACGATGAATTTTTTTTTTACTTAAGTCTTATTCCTAGACCACCTACAGTATCTTTATGAAGTATAAGTTTATTTCTAAGAGGCTCTGAATATGAAAAATCACCAAGGTAGAGTGTCAGTTGCTCTCAGCCACAAGGCCAGCAAGTAAGCTGTGCGGTAATGTTAAAATGTAGCACATGTTTCTACCATTGAGCCTCATCATTCAACGATACTTAGGTATTAGGTGTCTTAATTCATTCACAAAAGCACAAGACGTTTCATTTCGAGTATAGCCGATGCTTCGTTATTTCAAAGATTAAATTGCCTTAATATGGTATTGATGTATATGGTGCTTTTTATAAGAGGTTGATTTGTAGCTATTTCAATTTGTTTGTACAGTTGTGTATTGCAACCGCTTTTTGTAACCGCCACTTTTGAGTGTATAAATAATGTTAATAAGCTTATTGATTAGTGCATGACTATAATTCAAACACCCCTTCATTGTGATGACTATGGCATCAAGGCATGATCAAAATCTATAATTCTTTTAGCTCAAAACCCTTGTTAAACCAATACTTTACTCACTAATATAAACATCACATAACCTTTTGTTCAACTTCTAATTTGCGCTTATATCTATTTATTCATTGTTAAACCCAATCAAGATAATCTACACCTTTTATGTTATGATTTGTACACTTGAGTTAACATATGTTTCATTTTGTATTGATTATGTATTGATTATCTACAACTTTACAAACATACATAAAATTCATAATGTTGTAAAAATTATATATGTTGTTTTATTAACTATCCACGCAAACCATACAATTAGATATAAGATCATTTGAGGACAAAAGATTATTTATATACCAAGGGATCAATCTCCACCATCCATTTTTATTTGATCTAATGAATAAGATTAATCCCAACAATATAAAAAACCAACTTTCATCCTTTTTTTCAAATATTAATAACTTTTAAACCGTTAATCGTTAAGCGGGAAAAAAAATATCATTGGCATTTAGCATTTAATTATCTTTCTATAGATAGGCACTTTAATATACTTTCACAAAAATTTTTTTTATTTTCACCTTTTTTAAGTTCTTTTCGTTTTTTTAACGCTATCAAATTTATTGAAAAATCATATATGATATAACACTAATTTGATATTAGTGTAAAATCATATATGATATGTAATATCATATGTGATATTAGTGTAAAATCACATATGATATCACATGTGATATTACATATCATATATGATTTAACATTAATATCACATGTGATATTCAATTTAGTGTTTTATCATATATGATTTTTTTCATGTAAATTTCAGTAACGTAAAATAAATGAAAAAAAGACGAAAAAACGTGAAAAATCTAATTTTTTTCCTTTTCAAAAATATATCAAAGCGCCCGTCCGCTCATAGAAAGATAATTAAATGCTCGTCGCGACGGTGTAAATATTTTCGCTTAATGATAAACGGTTTAAGAGATATTTAAATTATAAAAATGGGTGAAATAATAAAATGCTTTTAAATCTCGGCCATTGATTTTCTTTTTTAGATGGATTGTAGATGAGTTCCTGCTACGCTGGAGAAAAGTTTTCGTGATGTAAATAACTCTCCTCATACAATTATTTATAATTTTAACAAAAAATAAAAATAAATAAAACCAACAACTAAAAACCAAATAAACAATTGTTTTATAATATTGTTTGACAATTCTAAAAAATGTATTTTAGTTAACAAAAAACAACAAATAAATAATTATGTTTCACGTTTCACCCATTTTACTGGCTTTGAAAACTATGTGTATATATATATATATATATATATATATATATATATATATATATATATATATATATATATATATATATATATATATATATATATATATATATATATATATATATAGGGATAGTTTGGTTGCTGAATTTTGTAGCCTACCATTACAATCCTTCATAAATAATACACTAATAATGATTCGGGACTCCAAATGAAAAAGAATCGGGGACCCACAAAATAATCAGACCCACATAAGTAACAAAATTAGTAATAATTACAATTAATTGTAGCTAATATTTTCCCATATATATATATATATATATATATATATATATATATATATATATAGAGGTTTGTTATTATGAAAGTTTATAGAAAAGAATGAAGGCATGTGAATGCATATGGTCACCTTCGCCACATCACCATGCTATTATCAATTCCTTACCCACCTTCATTTACCTCCCGTAATTTTTTTCCCGCCAAAATATTTTTGGGCTTAAAAATTTTTTTCCGCTTAAATTTTTACCGCATCACAGCTTATAAAGTTACCGTGATCACAATCAATGATTTTAGTGCATTAAGGTTATAAATTATCGCATCACAGCTATAAAGTTAATGCATCACAATCATGATTTTAGTGCATTAAGGTTATAACCTTGATTTTAGTGCATCATACTTGATGCACTTAACTATTAACTATGATGCAATAACTTATAATAAAGATGCACCAAAACTTATTAGTGAATTAAGGTTATAAGTTAATGACTCACCAGGATTTTAGTGATTATTGTTATAAATCATCGCGATCAAGCTTATAGAGTTAATGCATCACAATCATGATTTTAGCGATTAAGGTTATAACTCTTGATTTTAGTGCATCATAATTGATGCACTTAACTATTAACTATGATGCAAGAATCCTTATAATAAAGATGCACCAAAACTTAATAGTGCATTAACGCTTATAAGTTAATCAGATTACAAGCTATAAAGTTACGTGCATCGTAATCATGATTTTAGTGCATTAAGATTATAGTTACTACATCACCATTATGATTGTGATGCGATTTTATAATCGCGGATGCAAAGAATAAATTTTGGCAGAAATCTCTTTTGAGGATTTTTTTTATTGTCCAAAAAATTTTTGGGGGTGGGGGTGTGGGTGGGTGGGGGTGGGGGTGGGGTGACACATGTCACATGACATGGCATGGTGATGTGGTAAATGTGACACATGTCACCTCCACATGCCTTCTCATTCTTTTCATTATAAGAAACTTTTCATTCTAACTCTACCCTATATATATATATATATATATATATAATATATATATATAACGTCAATTTCAATATAAGTTTTGAGTCGTTATCCGTTTCGAGTCCAGAAGCTTGAGTCATGACTTTTCGGCTTTTATAAATTCTATAGTACAATATATACTAAAGTCCATGTTACTGTGTTGTCGGGGTCAACTATGACTAAAAAGTCAAAGTAACACCGACGTTGCATAAAGTTGACAATTATAATATAAGTCCAAAGTAAATAATCACAATTTCTCAAATCAATCTCCAATAAACCCATATCAATCTCGCCATCCAAACAAACTACCAAATACACCTGTAACCAATGTCACGACCCTAATGGTCTTGAAACGGTCCCCGTTAACACTACGTGAACCAAACAAGCTCTAGAAGCTTTTCGGCTCCACGCGTCTCATCCAAACACTAACAACAACTACCAACATGTTACCACAACGACCCGACCCGGAACCTTGGTCCATGTGGGTCTCGTATGCCACACCAAGCACCACAAACGTGGCCCTAGTGGCTTGCCTTACCCATCTCCATCCAAACAGTCCTAAATGGCTTTTCTAATACCCAAACACAACCAAACAACATCCAAACAACATCCAATCATCAAACACATCAACTAGTCATGACCAAGAACATGTAACAATGATAAAAATGCAAAAACACAATAAAATGACACAACACACGATACCAACACACTAGTTTACATGTTTTAATTAGTATTAAACTCGTTTTAGACCCGTGTTCATCAAATTCAAACCAAGTCGCCACACATATATGTGACATAAAGTTCACGTACGTGGCTTTACAAGACTCAAATGAGTCGTTACAAAGCTCCTTTTACCTTTTCCAAACTCGATCTACAAAGTTATCAAGAAACCCTAGAAATTAGAAATGTTTTTGAGGGATTTGGAGGTGTTAACGGGGGAGTTAGGGCACGTGTAGTATATGGATGGAAAGAGGAGAAGAAGATCTATCTAATGGTGGTGGAGGTCTAGTCCCACTCGCTAGAGTTTGGCCGGAAAATGGCCGGATGTGGGCTGCGGTGGTAAGGTGACGGCTAGGGTTTTGTGTTTAGGGTTAGTGTTTGTGAGGAGAGAGATAGCTAGAGTGAGAAAGTAGAAGTGTGTGTATTTTTAGTGAGAGAAAGTAAAGAGGATTGTGGAAAACTAGAAGGGGGGTTAAATAGTTTTGCCGATTTTAAATTAGTTTCAAAAACTTTAGATTCGATATTATGTGAAATTGTATGGATGAAGAGAAAGTATAGATCTAATGATAATGCAAGTAAATAAAGTAAAGCAAGGGATAGAAATGACACAACCGATTTATAGTGGTTCGGCTACAAGGACACCTTAATTGCCCTACTCCACTCCCCGAGTCACCTACTCGAGAGTTCAAGCACTATGTCAAAAATATCCTTCAACTTGGCGCCTTCACAATGTTATTTACACCTTTTTCTGGTACAATGCTAAATACCGAGTCCGTAACACGGTGGACCAAACTAACACGACTATTACACAACAAGTATGTGAAATATCAAATACAAGATCTTTGCTACAGAAATCTTGTGGAGGAACAAACCAATCAAGGACCCCGTGCTTGGATGACTTGTAGAATGCTCGTGATCTCGCCTTAGAGAAGGACCTATATGAGAATCACTAACGAAAGAAAGAAGAACAACTCTCTAGATCAAGTGATCTTTTGTTAGAAGAGAATGAGAGTATATGAGAGAGTTAGTAAAAAAAGATGGAAGAAGATGAAGAAATGACTCTCTATTTATAGGCAAAACTTGCCACTATTCCACGGATCCCACAGATCCCTCCCTCAAGGGATCCGTCTAGTGTAAAACCTAGGGATCCGTGGGACGCTCCTCTTTGCCCATGGGTTTTTTGGTTATGGGTCATGGGTCATGGGTTATAGGTTGGTCCATGGGTATTTCATTAGATACAATGTATCTAATAGATGCAATGCATCTAGTCAAATGGGTATGGGTCAATACCATGGGTTATGGATATTATCCATGGCTTGTGATTTTTACCCATCTTAATAAACTATTACAACAATTTGTATTAAGTCACTATATGTAAATTCTTTACAAAAATAACATGTATCCTTATAATTTTACATATGATAACATTATATTTGTTATCAACAAAACACAAAGAGATCACAAAATATTAATAAACAACACTACACCATACCTATCCCAAAGGAGACCAACTCCTTATTACAACATCATCACGAATACCAAAATCATTGGATACAACCTATTTCTATTTGTACATCGATACACCATATCGATTGTACACCCTTGGCATCTTTCACTAATGCCTTTGACTTGACCCTTTTGGCATTCTTCACTAATGCCTTTGACACGGACGTTGGCACCTTTCACTAATGCCTTCGTCTTGACTCTTTTGGCATCCTTCACTAATGCCTTTGATACGGATGTTGGCACCTTTCAATAATGCCTTCGTCTTGACTCTTTTGGCATCCTTCACTAATGCCTTTGACACGTATGTTGGCACCTTTCACTAATGCCTTCATCTTGACTCTTTTGGCATCCTTCACTAATGCCTTTGACACGTACGTTTAAGCACCTTTCACTAATTCCTTCATCTTGACCCTTTTGGCATCCTTCACTAATGCCTTAGACACAACACTTCTAATGAGGAAGAAAGAACTATCAACAAGAGAACCTTAGTAGTCTTGATGATGACGAAGAATGGCAACTCATGGACTTGAGCTTGCTCGACATCAAGAGGTGGTGATCTCGCCTTTAAGAGGAACCTAGAGAATCACATAAAAACAAACACAAACTACATAGAAAGATCCTTTGGATATGAGGTTAGAGAGTTTACAATACTAGGTGAAAGTATGTGTAGGAGTGGCAATATACAATGATGAAATGGCTCACTATTTATAGAAGAAAATATGCTATTGTTCCACAGGTCCCACGGATCCCATACTTGAGGGATCCGTCCAGTGTAAACTGGGGGAACCGTAGGACGCTCCTCTTTGCCCATGGGTTTTGGGTCATGGGTTATGGGTCATAGGTCCTACACTCTAGACTTTGGACCACCGGCCATTCTCTTCACCGTGTAATAGGCAAGATTAAATGGCCTTTGGTGAATGAGGCAATATATAATTTGGTCAAGACATGCATTTGGATCGTCTATGTTTCCGACCAAACTAATGACATTTTCCCTAAGAATTTCTTCCCATTTTCTATAGACGGGATGCATTTCGAAGAGTTCCATTTGATAGGGATCACGATGAATAAGTTCTTTGTTGCAGTTGAAGCGAGATTGGTCGGCACTAATTTGGAAAATGGTGTCTCGAACAATTGCGGGGTCATCAAGAGGAGTGTGGTAGATTGGTTTGGAATCTAGTGCAAAGGATTGAGTGGATATTGCCCAATCTTGGGAGTACATACAAATTCCTTCATAAGGAATACAAAGGATTTGTGCAAATGTGTTGAGGGGTAGAGTAGGGCTTTGATTATTGATGATAAAAGCGTGTGATGCTATATTCACTATTTCGAATGATCCTAACGCTTTTGTAGAATTCAAAGATGAAAACCGGACAAATTTGTTAATCAATATCAAAGAGACAATCAAAGTTGATTGCCGAGAAGACTTGATGAATGTCGGTATTTTCAAGAAAACATTCCTTGACCACACGACCTTCGTGAATAAGTCGTTTTTCAAGACTTTTGAAGATTTTACGATCGATTTTTGAAAACCCCTCTTTTCGATAGTATCTAGTGAGGTAGTGGACGGTATCATGGTGATCTTGTTGGGCAGCTTTAGGCATGGTTAGTCCTTGAAAAACAAATATTCCAATTCGGTAAAATTTGTTGAGATGGGTTTATGGTTTTGATTTGTATTAACAATGTTGTAAGCACAATAGAATCTTAGTTATGTGAAAACCTTTTCTAGTGATTAATTTTGCAAAACCTAATTTCATCAATTGATGTTAAGAAAAAAAATTGAAAACCATAAAACCTAGGATGAGGATGATGAGGAGTAGAACATATGACTGCAATTACTTACAATGATGTTCTAGAATGAGATGCTTGAGGATGTGAAGCCCTATGGAGATGAAAGCAAGATTGGGTCATTTTTGTGTTTTGTGAGGAGAGGGAAAAGTAGAATTGGTTTTGAAAAGCATTATAATGGTTTCGTCACACGGTTCCCGGATCCCTTGTAATTGGGATCCGGCTAGTATAACTTGTGGGATTCGGCTACTATGGACAGAAAGAGGGTGTTTGGTGTTATTTTTGTAATAAGTTATACACTAGCTTATGGAACAAGCTTTGAGGTTCCTAACTGAATAGACGTTTGGTCAACATGTTTTGATAGGTTAACTATCAAGGATCTATTTGTGATGGCAGCATTAGTTTGACGATCTTTAGAAAATCAAGGAGGAATACCATTCCCGATGATGAGTAGGTCGGGAAAGTGGCAAAAAGAGACTTTTTAGAGACTAGCAATTATTAACGTCTAAGTTAATGAAAAAATAATATCAACATATCTATGTAAACATAAATTAGCTAATTTGTAGATAAGTGAACATTCCTCTAAACTCTTGATGTGGTTTATGGAGACCATAAAATCAAAATACTTCAAGAGCTTTTAAAATATCTGTTGTACTTAGTATAAGTAGGTTGCGATTACTTTTAGGTTCTTCCTAGAAGGTTGACTTCATTTTTCTTTGAATAGAAATGAAGATTTTGTAGAGATCCTAGCAAGAAGATTTCTTAAAAAGAAAATGTTAGAATAATCTATCACTATCCAACATAAAAGAAACAATTTGTTTTAAAAGATTTCCTTCTTTGTAATTTTCAATCATACACGGATCGTATCAAGTTTTTACAGTACAACATACTCTAACAAACTTGGTTGACTCGATGCCAATTGTGGAAATTAGAAAGGGGGTTGAATAGGTTTACCAATTAAAACTTTGTTTTAAAATGTTTAGATTGACATAAGTCAATCTATTGGATGTGTATGTTGGGCGTTGATAGATAGATATGGAAATATGTAATGCAAAGGTAAAGAGTAAGAAACACAAACCCGCGACAGTGTCTATAGTGGTTCGACTACAAGACACCTTCCTTGCCCTACTCCACTCCCCGAGTCACCTACTCGAGAGTTCATTAGCACTACACGACAAAACTCATTATGGTGGAGAAGCCTTCACAACGTCGCCTACTCTTTTTTGGTACAAGGCTAGACACCGGGTTCTTCCACAAGGTAGAACCAAACCTATCACTCATTCGCCTATACTTTATCCGGTACAAGGATAGATACCGGGTTCCATTACAAAGGAGGAACTACTACCCAACACTACACCACACCTATCCCAAAGGAGACCAACTTCTTATTACAACATCATCAAGGATACCAAAATCCTTGGATACAACCTATTTCTATTTGTACATCGATACACCATATCGATTGTACACCCTTGGCATCTTTCACTAATGCCTTTGACTTGACCCTTTTGGCATCCTTCACTAATGCCTTTGACACGGACGCTGGCACCTTTCACTAATGCCTTCGTCTTGACTCTTTTGGCATCCTACACTAATGCCTTTGATACGGATGTTGGCACCTTTCACTAATGCCTTCGTCTTAACTCTTTTGGCGTCCTTCACTAATGCCTTTGACACGTACGTTGGCACCTTTCACTAATGCCTTCGTCTTGACTCTTTTGGCATCCTTCACTAATGCCTTTGACACGTACGTTTAAGCACCTTTCACTAATTTCTTCGTCTTGACCCTTTTGGCATCCTTCACTAATGCCTTTGACATAACACTTCTAATGAGGAAGAAAGAACTATCAACAAGAGAACCTTAGTAGTTTGTTGGGATCAGAAGATTAAAGTATCTGAAGATTAACAAAGTACTAAGAAAGACAAAGTACTGCAAGAAGTCAAAGTCTGCTAAGTAAAACTCAAAATCTTGCTTATTCATTAAAGTCTGTAAAGTTTAAAGTCGGTTGTATTAGATTAAAGATAGAAAGTAATGTTTATCTAGAACTTTCTAAGTATTGTTTACTTGACGTACAAGGATAAGAATTGTAAACCGTTTAGGGTTATCCTTGAGCCTATAAAAGGACCCCTAGATTGGCATTAGATATGCGTGACATTATTAGAGTTTTAGAAGTTCGATATTATTAGAGTTGTTAAAGAGTGCATAATAAGCAGAGTTAGAGTTATTAATAAAATCGTTCAAAGTTAAAGTTATTCTTCTTTGCTTTGTTAAGTAAATTCCGCATACTTAATAGAGTTTGCTCGGTGTTTCATTGTTAATAACTTAGGATTTATCCGAGGTTATTAAACCTTAACAAGCTATTTAAGTTAGTTTGGTTAGAGTACATCGATCCAACAAATGGTATCAGAGCTTGTGTGGAAACTCTGACTAGGAAGAAACCCTAAAACCCTACTACAATAAAACCTAAAGATGTCACTGAAGGTCGTTCCACCACCATCAATCACCTCACTCAGAATTCCAATCATCAAGAAGGGAGAATACGACATATGGTGTATGAAGATGAGGCGATACATTGCTATTACGGACCATGCACTATGGAATGTAATTGTCAATGGTAATGAAGTAGTTCGAACTGTGGAGATTCATGGACAACCGTTGAAGTTAAGTTATCTGAGATCCATGATTGGCGTCTTATGTATCTTCTTGCATCAAGTCGATATCATGTTTGTTGTTTGCTTATGTGCAAGATATCAAGTCTCACCCAGGTCTACCATGAATGCAGTAAAGAATTTTTTGTTATTTGAAACAACAACCTAAGTTAGGGTTGTGGTATCCAAAGGATTCACCTTTTCACTTAGAAGCCTTTTCAGATAGTGATTATGCGGTGATAACTATGGAAGATCAACCAGGTGGATGCCAATATCTTGGAAGAAGATTAGTTTCATGGCGGTGTAAAAGCAAACGATTACAGCAACATCATCAACTGGCGAGAATATGTGGGCTGCAAGCTGTTATGGACAAGTGTTGTGGATGCAGAATCAACTCTTGGATTATGGGTTCAATTTCAAGAATACTCCTATCAATATTGATAATGAAAGTACTATTTGCATTGTGAAGAATCCAATTTATCATTCCAAGACCAAGCATATTCAGATTAGGCACCACTTCATCCGAGATTGTTATGAGCATAGGCTCATTAATGTTGTCAAGGTGCATACAGATGATAATGTAGCTGATTTACTCACCAAAGGATTTGATGTTTCTAGATTTACTCACTTGGTGGTGAGTATTGGCATGATCAATTACTGAGCTACATTTAAGGGGAGGACTATTTAGTGTAAGTATAGTCCTATGCATTGCTTGAGGGGAGGATATTCATGTTTGTTTACTGTTGTAAGGAAGAAAATGGAAAAGTAATGCTTTTTGATTTTATGAAAGTCTGCTTGGAAAGTCTTGCACACGTGGAAAGTGTTGTTTGTCTTATTAAAATCGTTTACGGTAATATTGAGGTAATTACACCTAGCGGTAACTTTGTTATTGATGGTGATTTTTAAATCTCACCTATAAATAACTACTCTCTCATTCCCTCTCATATTGATATCTCATAATCTTTTCCATATTTCTCTCACTCTCACCTATATTATTCGTTCTATTTCTTATTGTGATCATATAATCATCAATGGCTTGTCGTATCTGTTTCCAAACACAACATGGTGGCGAATTTAGACAAGAATGAGAAATGTAATCTTTCATGATATTATCGATTTTCTTACTGGATCGCCAATTAGTTATGCGCTATTAGTAGAACCAGATGTTATTGAGCCTGGATTCAACAATTTTGGGAAACTGCTAGGGTTCATATGGAGAATGATGAAGAGTATATTCATGCTATGGTTCTTTGGGAAATGTCAAGATTACTGAAGCCTCTATTCGTGAAGACTTATTGTTTGATGATGCTGATGGGGTTGTTCGTTTTGATAAGCAACTGATTTGGGATACTTTTGGGGCACATTGGTTATGAAGGGTCCTTAACTGAACAAACGTTCAGGAAACCCTTATTTTGTCCTCACTAGAAGTTTTTAGTGCATGTGTTGCTTCATTGTATTAGTGCTAAAAGTACTTCATGGGAGCAATTTGGATCTAACAAAGCATCTGCTATAGTGGGATTAGCTACTGATCGTGTTTTCAATTTTTCAAGGCTAATTCTAGATGGAATGCTTTCACACATCACTCATGGTTAAAAATGGTTGATGTATCCAAGGTTTGTTAAAGTATTCCTCAATAAACAACTTTCAGTTGTACCAAAGCCTACAAGTCTTTTACCTGTTGTGGTACAACAAGCCAAGATTTTCACTTTCATGGCTAGGAAGAGTAATTTATTCACTGGAAGGGATACTCCCTTAACTACTTCTATGATGGAAGTTGTTCAGCATCCCGAGTTGATCTTTCAGAAGGATGAAGATAGAGGTGCTATACGATGCGCTTTCATAGTCTTTTATCTCAGAAGATACTTGCACATCAAGGTCTTGCTTCACCAAGTACTGATGTTCAAGAAGATGTTGCTTGATTTCACTACATCTCCCAAGATCACGTTCAACCAGAAGAACATTCACCAATTCGAGGAGATGATCTACCTATATTGGATAATTATGTTCTGACAAGGGAGTTAGTCAAATTGAAGAAACAAGCGAGGCTCAAGCTAAGCAGATTAAGAAATTGAAGCTCAAGTTTAGAAGACTCAAGAATTTTGCCTGGCCATTGGCTCAACATCATCGTCTATGGGTCAAATCTAAAAAGAAGGAGCAAAGGCGGTTTAAGAAAACCAAACGCCAAAGGTTCAAAAACAATCATCTTCTGTCCAATGGGGGAGATTTAGAAAAGAATTTGAAAGAAGATGTTGTTAAGGAACCTCAAGTCTTGAAGAATATGTTAATATTGAAATTACTAAGGAAGAAGAAAGGATTAAAGTTCAAGATGTGAGGAGCAAGTTATTGATGTTCAAGTTCAAGGTGCTTTGATGATCAAAGATGCTGGCGATCAAAAGTCTTGCATTTCAAAGAACTTCTGAGGCGAGTGATTACTCAAGGATGATAGATTTTGAAGAAATTTGGTCCTTCAAAGCTGTTTTAAGCGAAGAAAAGTGGTCCTTCAAGCTGTCATAGAGAAAGGAAGGCGATACCCAAAACCTATACATCTTTACTTGGTGATGGCAAAGTAAATTCTTTGAGATTTTGCATGATTTATCAAGACCAAGGGGTGTTAGCATTCGAGGAGTACAAGAAGAAGAAGAACAACCAAGAGCTTCTCACTTGTTATTGATCTAAAGGATAAAGGAAAGGTATATTGGTAGAAGTAAAGAAGAAAAACCTACTTTACTTACGGATAAGGAACGCTCAAAATGATATGAATAAGGAAGCAGCTAGAAAGGTACAAAAGGCTAGGCGAATCTTTGAGGTTGCTAAAGAAAAGAAGAAAAGCTATGAATGAAGAAGCGGCTAGGAAATTACAAGAAGAATTGAATCTCTTTGGCTGTTATACCATCACCACTTCCTATTTCCTCTCTACCAAGAAGACCAAATCTTTCTAAGGAAAGGAATGCTATGATGGCTTATCTAAAGAAGATGGGATATGTTGGTTTGAACAAAAGTTGAATTATCTTAATATGAAAGAGTTATATGATCTTTGTTAGAAAAGAATATAAAAGACAAGTTGATAGTATCAAAGATTATAAAGATGATGATGCTTACAAAGAAGAAGAAAGAAAAGGAAGCTTAAAAAGAAAAAGAAAAGCTGGAGTTAAAGATCCAAGTCATCAAAGAAAGTTGAGTTAAGGTCTGATACGGATGATGAGCTAAGGAATTACTTAAGAGTAATAGATTTTGAGTATTCTAAAGATGATGCTGAATTCAAGATGAACAAATCTCCAATAACTACTTTTGAAGTTGTTGAGTCAAAAGATGGAAATTATCTGATGTTTCATAAAGAAGATGAAAGTTTCAAAGTGTTCAATATGCTATGGGATTTATTGCATATAATTGATAGAGTGGATTTACTCCATTTATATCATGTGGTAAAAGAATATTATGAACACAATCCATCAGAAGGATATGGTTTAGTCTTGCTTGGAGATCTTATAACGGTTTGGGAAATCAAGAAATAAGTATGCTGAGATCCGAAAACCAAGAGGATTGGGAGATTACTTCTTTGGAGATTCTTTGAAGAATCTGGAGTACATGTTCTAGAGCTAGAAGATGGTACAATGATTCACATGTTAGTCGATAGAAGATATCCTCTTACACCGAACTTATGAGGAGGATCTTTGCCGAGCATGGAATGGAAGTAGAAGAAGATAATGAAATAGCACGTCTGGTCATCAAGTTTGTTTATCGATGGACTACAATTGCTAATGATGATGAATAACTGATATGAATCTTAATTGATTAAATTTTTGATATATCAGTACTTTATTCAAAGTATCTTGTGATTAAATAGTACTTTCATCAAAGTATCGCTATGCTGCGATTTTAAACCAGCATCTGATTTTGAAAAACTTTTGTTAAGTAATAAATGTTTTGAAACAAAGGTTAAAAGAAATAAATGGTTTTTGAGATGGTAATACCAATATGTTATCAATCCACCATGGTTACAAAAGGATTGGCTAATCCATGAGCAAACGGCTCTGGTAAAGATATTTCAAATCTGTTTTTAGTTAACAACTTGCTAATAAGTTGTATGGTCATCAACTCACCATATCAGTAATGTGAAGAGTTGGCTAGCCCACAAGAAAATGGCTTGTGGCAAAGGCTGTGGAAAAACCATTATATGGTAATTAGTTCACCATGTTGCAAGAACTAACTAGTCCAAAAGGGTACAGCTTTTGGTAAAGACAAATCAAATCTGTTGATAGCCGATGATTTGCTAAAAATCATATGGTTATCAGTGTACCATGATCTTACACATCAAAACATTTGGCTACTCCAGAGTTAATGGCTTTGGTAAAGAGAACTCAAATCCATTAAATTTTCAATGATTCACCACTCACAGGAGTTTACACACCTGGAAGTGATGAGAATAGACTGAAACTTAACTGAATTAAATGTACACACTGTCTTATGTTGCTGAAAAGATGGAGCTTGCTAAATGTTGCTGAAAAGAAATAAGATTGTTGATTGATGCTGAAAAGAATTATACAAATAAAGACTACTTTGATGATGATATAAGCAGAGAATCTACAAAGATAAAATCTGAAGATAAAGTCACAATTCCTTTTTGAAGACAAAGATGTTAAAGCTAAATCTACAAAGGAACTTGAAATCAAACAAGTAGAATTCAAGTTAGGGGAGGATTGTTGGGATACAGAAGATTAAAGTACTGAAGATTAAAGTACTGAAGATTAACAAAGTACTGCAGAAAGACAAAGTACTGCAAGAAGTCAAAGAACTACTAAGTAAAAGTCAAAGTACTGCTTATTCATTAAAGTACTGTAAAGTTTAAAGTCGGTTGTATTAGATTAAAGATAGAAATTAATGTTTATCTAGAACTTTCTAAGTATTGTTTACTTGACGTACAAGGATAAGAATTGTAAACCGTTTAGGGTTATCCTTGAGCCTATAAAAGGATCCCTAGATTGGCATTAAATGTACGTGACATTATTAGAGTTTTAGAGAAGTTCGATATTATTAGAGTTGTTAAAGAGTCTGCATAATAAGCAGAGTTAGAGTTATTAATAAAATCGTTCAAAGTTAAAGTTATTCTTCTTAGATTTGTTAAGTAAATTCCGCAAACTTAATAGAGTTTGCTCAGTGTTTCATTGTTAATAACTTAGGATTTATCCGAGGTTATTAAACCATAACAAGCTATTTAAGTTAGTTTGGTTAGAGTACATCGATCCAACAGTAGCCTTGATGATGACGAAGCATGGCAACTCATGGACTTGAGCTTGCTCGACTTCAAGAGGTGGTGATCTTGCCTTTAAGAGGAACCTAGAGAATCACATAAAAACAAACACAAACTACATAGAAAGATCCTTTGGATATAAGGTTCGAGAGTTTACAATACTAGGTGAAAGTATGTGTAAGTGTGGCAATATACAATGAAGAAATGGCTCACTATTTATAGAATAAAATATGCTATTGTTCCACGGGTCCTACGGATCCCATACTTGAGGGATCCGTCCAGTGTAAACTAGGGGAACCGTGAGACGCTCCTCTTTGCCCATGGGTTTTGGGTCATAGGTTATGGGTCATGGGTCATAGACTCTAGACTTTGGAACACCGGCCATTCTCTTCACCATGTAATAGGCAAGATTAAATGGCCTTTGGTGAATGAGGCAATATATAATTTGGACAAGACATGCATTTGGATGGTCTTTATTTCCGACCAAACTAATGACATTTTACCTAAGAATTTCTTCCCACTTTCTATAGATGGGATGCATTTCGAAGAGTTCCATTTGATAGGGATCACGATGAATAAGTTCTTTGTTGCAGTTGAAGCGAGATTGGTCGGCTCTAATTTGGAAAATGGTGTCTCGAACAATTGCGGGGTTATCAAGAGGAGTGCGGTAGATTGATTTGGAATCTAGTGCAAAGGATTGAGTGGATATTGCCCAATCTTGGGAGTACATACAAATTCCTTCATAAGGAATACAGAGGATTTTTGCAAAAGTGTTGAGGGGTAGAGTAGGGCTTTGATTATTGTTGATAAAAGCGAATGTGATGCTATCTTCACTATTTCGAATGATCATAACGCTTTTGTAGAATTCAAAGATGACAACCGAACAAATTTGTTCATCAATATCAAAGAGACAATCAAAGTTGATTGCTAAGAAGACTTGACGAATGTCGGTATTTTCAAGAAAACATTCCTTGACCACACGACCTTCGTGAATAAGTCGTTTTTCAAGACTTTTGAAAATTTTACGATCGATTTTTTAAAACCCCTCTTTTCGATAGTATCTAGTGAGGTAGTGGACGGTATCATGGTGATCTTGTTGGGCAACTTTAGGCATGGTTGGTCCTAGAAAAACAAATATTCCAATTAGGTAAAATTTGTTGAGATGGGTTTATTGTTTTGATTTGTATTAACAATGTTGTAAGCACAATAGAATCTTAGTTATGTGAAAACCTTTTCTAGTGATTAATTTTGCAAAACCTAATTTCATCAATTGATGTTAAGAAAAAAAATTGAAAACCATAAACCCTCGGATGAAGATGATGAGGAGTAGAACATATGAGTGTAATTAATTACAATGATGTTCTAGAATGAGATGCTTGAGGATGTGAAGCCCTATGGAGATGAAAGCAGTAATTGGGTCGTTTTTGTATTTTGTGAGGAGAGGGAAAGAGCGAATTGGTTTTGAAAAACGTATAATTGGTTTCTCACACACTGTTCCCCGGATCCCTGTAATTGGGATCCGCTAGTACAACTTGTGGGATCCGCCATGTGGACAGAAAGAGGGTGTTTGGTGTTATTTTTGTAATAAGTTATACACTAGCTTATGGAACAAGCTTTGAGGTTCCCAACTGAATAGACGTTTGGTCAACATGTTTTGATAGGTTAACTATCAAGGATCTATTTGTGATGGCAGCATTAGTTTGACGATCTTTAGAAAATCAAGGAGGAATACCATTCCCGATGATGAGTAGGTCGGGAAAGTGCAAAAAGAGACTTTTTAGATACTAGCAATTATTAACGTCTAAGTTAATGAAAAAATAATATCAACATATCTATGTAAACATAAATTAGCTAATTTGTGGATAAGTGAACATTCCTCTAAACTCTTGATGTGGTTTATGGAGACCATAAAACCGAAATACTTCATGAGCTTTTAAAGTAATCTGTTGTACTTAGTATAAGTAGGTTGCGATTACTTTTAGGTTCTTCCTTGAAGGCTGACTTCATTTTTCTTTGAATAGAAATGAAGATTTTGGAGAGATCCTAGCAAGAAGATTTCTTAAAAAGAAAATGTTAGAATAATCTATCACTATCCAACATAAAAGAAACAATTTTTTTTAAAAGATTTCCTTCTAGTTTTTACAGTACAACATACTCTAACAAACTTGGTAACGAAGCTCTGATGCCAATTGGAAAACTAGAAGGGGGGGGGGTGAATAGTTTTACCAATTAAAACTCCGTTTTAAACTATTTAGATTGACTTATGTCAATCTATCTGATTCATGTATGTTGGACGTTGATAGATAGATATGGAAATATGTAATGCAAAGGTAAAGAGTAAGAAACACAAACCACGACACGAGTGTCTATAGTGGTTCGACTATAAGACACCTTCCTTGCCCTACTCCACTCCCCGAGTCACCTACTCGAGAGTTCATTAGCACTACACGACAAAACTCCTTATGGTGGAGAAGCCTTCACAACGTCGCCTACTCTTTTTCCGGTACAAGGCTAGACACCGGGTTCTTCCACAAGGTAGAACCAAACCTATCACTACGTCGCCTATACTTTATCCGGTACAAGGCTAGATACCGAGTTCCATTACAAAGGAGGAACTACTACCCAACACTACACCACACCTATCCCAAAGGAGACCAACTCCTTATTACAACATCATCAAGGATACCAAAATCCTTGGATACAACCTATTTCTATTTGTACATCGATAAACCATATCGATTGTACACCCTTGGCATCTTTCACTAATGCCTTTGACTTGACCCTTTTGGCATCCTTCACTAATGCCTTTGACACGAAAGTTGGCACCTTTCACTAATGCCTTTGTCTTGACTCTTTTGGCATCCTTCACTAATGCCTTTGATACGGATGTTGGCACCTTTCACTAATGCCTTCGTCTTGACTCTTTTGGCATCCTTCACTAATGCCTTTGACACGTACGTTGGCACCTTTCACTAATGCCTTCGTCTTGACTCTTTTGGCATCCTTCACTAATGCCTTTGACACGTACATTTAAGCACCTTTCACTAATTCCTTCGTCTTGACCCTTTTGGCATCCTTCACTAATGCCTTTGACACAACACTTCAAATGAGGAAGAAAGAACTATCAACAAGAGAACCTTAGTAGCCTTGATGATGACGAAGCATGGCAACTCATGGACTTGAGCTTGCTCGACTTCAAGAGGTGGCGATCTCGCCTTTAAGAGGAACCTAGAGAATCACATAAAAAAAACACAAACTACATAGAAAGATCCTTTGGATATGAGGTTCGAGAGTTTACAATACTAGGTGAAAGTATGTGTAAGAGTGGCAATATACAATGAAGAAATGGCTCACTATTTATAGAAGAAAATATGCTATTGTTCCACGGGTCCCACGGATCCCATACTTGAGGGATCCGTCCAGTGTAAACTGGGGGAACCGTGAGACGCCCCTCTTTGCCCATGGGTTTTGGGTCATGGGTCCTAGACTCTAGACTTTGGAACACCGGCCATTCTCTTCACCATGTAATAGGCAAAATTAAATGGCCTTTGGTGAATGAGGCAATATATAATTTGGACAAGACATGCATTTGGATGGTCTTTGTTTTCGACCAAACTAATGACATTTTCCCTAAGAATTTCTTCCCACTTTATATAGATGGGATGTATTTCGAAGAGTTCCATTTGATAGGGATCACGATGAATAAGTTCTTTGTTGTAGTTGAAGCGAGATTGATCGGCTCTAATTTGGAAAATGGTGTCTCGAACAATTGCGGGGTTATCAAGAGGAGTGCGGTAGATTGATTTGGAATCTAGTGCAAAGGATTGAGTGGATATTGCCCAATCTTGGGAGTACATACAAATTCCTTCATAAGGAATACAGAGGATTTGTGCAAATGTGTTGAGGGGTAGATTAGGGCTTTGATTATTGATGATAAAAGCTAATGTGATGCTGTCTTCACTATTTCGAATGATCCTAACGCTTTTGTAGAATTCAAAGATGAAAACCGAACAAATTTGTTCATCAATATCAAAGAGACAATCAAACTTGATTGCCGAGAAGACTTGACGAATGTCGGTATTTTCAGGAAAACATTCCTTGACCACACGACCTTCTTGAATAAGTCGTTTTTCAAGAATTCTGAAGATTTTACGATCGATTTTTGAAAACCCCTCTTTTCGATAGTATCTAGTGAGGTAGTGGACGGTATCATGGTGATCTTGTTGGGCAGCTTTAGGCATGGTTGGTCCTAGAAAAATAAATATTCCAATTAGGTAAAATTTGTTGACATGGGTTTATGGTTTTGATTTGTATTAACAATGTTGTAAGCACAACAGAATCTTAGTTATGTGAAAACCTTTTCTAGTGATTAATTTTGCAAAACCTAATTTCATCAATTGATGTTAAGAAAAAAAAATTGAAAACCATAAACCCTAGGATGAGGATGATGAGGAGTAGAACATATGAGTGTAATTACTTACAATGATGTTCTAGAATGAGATGCTTGAGGATGTGAAGCCCTATGGAGATGAAAGCAGTGGTGGAATTGGGTCGCTTTTGTATTTTGTGAGGAGAGGGAAAGAGCGAATTGGTTTTGAAAAACGTATAATTGGTTTCACACGCACGGTTCCCGGATCCCTTGTAATTGGGATCCGGCTAGTACAACTTGTGGGATCCGGCTACTGTGGACATAAAGAGGGTGTTTGGTGTTATTTTTGTAATAAGTTAAACACTTGCTTATGGAACAAGCTTTAAGGTTCCTAACTAAATATACGTTTGGTCAACATATTTTGATAGGTTAACTTTTAAGGATCTATTTGTGATGGCAGGATTAGTTTGACGATCTTTAGAAAATCAAGGAGGAATACCATTCCCGATGATGAGTAGGTCGGGAAAATAGCAAAAATAGACTTTTTAGAGACTAGCAATTATTAACGTCTAAGTTAATGAAAAAAATAATATCAACATATCTATGTAAACATAAATTAGCTAATTTGTGGATAAGTGAACATTCCTCTAAACTCTTGATATGGTTTACGGAGACCATAAAACCGAAATACTTCTTGAGCTTTTAAAGTAATCTGTTGTACTTAGTATTAGTAGGTTGCGATTACTTTTAGGTTCTTCCTTGAAGGTTGACTTCATTTTTCTTTGAATGGAAATTAAGATTTTCGAGAGATCCTAGCAAGAAGATTTCTTAAAATGAAAATGTTATAATAATCTATCACTATCCAACATAAAAGAAACAATTTATTTTAAAAGATTTCCTTCTTTGTAGTTTTCAATCATACACGGATCGATCAAGTTTTTACGCATACAACATACTCTAACAAACTTGGTAACGAAGCTCTGATGCCAATTGTGGAAAACTAGAAGGGGGGTTGAATATTTTTACCAATTAAAACTTTTTTTTAAAATTTTTAGATTGACTTATGTCAATCTATTCAGATGTGTATGTTGGACGTTGATAGTTATATATGGAAATATGTAATGCAAAGGTAAAGAGTAAGAAACACAAACTACGACACGAGTGTCTATAGTGGTTCGACTACAAGACACCTTCCTTGCCCTACTCCACTCCCCGAGTCACCTACTTGAGAGTTCATTAGCACTACACGACAAAACTCCTTATGGTGCGTAAGCCTTCACAACGCCGCCTACTCTTTTTCCCGGGAGGCTAGACACCGGTTCTTCCACAAGGTAGAACCAAACCTATCACTACGTGTTGGGTTTTAGGTTCCTTGGATCATGAATTATTCTAAGTGTTGGAACCTCGCAGGGTTGTTTGAAACCACGTACAGAAAGAATGAATCCACTGCCATGATAAACCACGGCTAGTAGTATTGTGTAACCACGGATATTGTAATGTAACCACCGCTAGTCTTGTATAGTCGGTTTAATATTTTGTATTAGATAAATATGGAAAAGATATTTATCTTGTAGGTTACGTATTGTCTTATGTAAAGGACTCCTTAGCCTATAAAAGGAGGTCCTAGGTTAGATTAGATATACGTATGTTTTATATCTAAGGTCGATACACTTCAAAGTTTTAAAACCCTAATACTGGTTAGAATATTCGTAGTAATAATAATATTGAGGTGTTGAATGTTTGATGTTCTTCTTCTTAAGATTAAGGATTAAATTTCGCGTGATACTTAATAAGTCTTTGTTTAAGTCAGTTTCTATAAAGGATCGTTTGCTCAAATGGGATCAACAAGTGGTATCAGAGCTTGTGATCTAGAAACTAAAACCAAGAAGAAGTTTAGTTAAGTTCTGTTAAAGTAAGTTAAGATGTCGTGACTGAAACTCACATGGTAACTGCATCAAAGGTGCCCATGCTCGCTGGTGAGTACCAAATTTGGAGAATGCGAATGAGACAATACATTCGTATGATTGATTATGCCATCTGGGACGTTGTTGAAAAAGGTGATACTCTTCCTAGGAAGGGTGATGATGGAAAAGATATAGACATTGTTAGTGAAATTGAGAAGGCTAAGAGGAAGCTGGAGATTAAAGCTCACAGTATTCTCTCCATGGGAATACCTAATGAGTATGCTTTGGACTTTGAACAATATGAGTCTGCTAAAGAGTTAATGGATGCTATTGAAACAAGGTTTGCTGGTAATGAAGCTACAAAGAAATCAAGGAAGAATATGCTCAAGCATTAGCTTGAAAACTTCACCGCCTCGGTGGAGAAAAACTTGATGGAACTTATAACAGACTTCAAAACTAATCACCAAGCGAGTTAGTGGACTACAAAGTTGCTCAAGAAGATATAAATTTGAAGTTCATCGAAGTTTATCACCCGATCGGGCTGTGCACACATTTGTGGAGAAATAAGGATGACTTTGAAAAGATGACTCTGGACAATCTCTACAACAATTTGAAGGTATATGAGTCGAGAACAACATTCTTTGGTGCATCTACTACTAATCAAAACATTGCTTTTGTTTCTACTAATCACAAGAGCTCACAAGATGTATCCAATGCTGCCTATGGAATAACCACGGCTATTGCAAACAATACCACTGTTAGTGATAATGTTAGTGATGGTGCAATTTGTGCTTTTTTGGCTGATTTAACTACCAGTGTTACTGTTTTGAATTAAGATTTAGATCAAATTGATCCTGATGATCTTGAAGAGATAAATCTTCAATGGCAGATGGCAATGTTGACTCTCCAAGCAAGGAAGTTCTTAAGGAGGACTGGAAGACAGGTTAAGTATGATGGTCAAAGGAGAGCTGGATTTGACAAAAGCAAGATGGAGTGCTTTAACTGCAAGAAGAAGGGTCACTTTGCTAGGGAATGTCGAGCTCCCAAGAGGATTGAAGGCATTAAGAAGACCACTGAAGAGCCTGCTTCTTCTTCAGCATTGGTTGCTCAAGATGGCATTGGTGATTATGGCTGGAGTGATCAGATTGAAGAAGGCCCAAATGCAGCTTTTCTTGCTAGTGAAGCTTCAAAAGAGCATAACTTTGCTCTTATGGCCTATGCTTCATCTTCTGGTTCAGATTCTGAGGTATCTAATGATTCTAAAAATTCTACTTGTTCTTTCAAATCATGTCAAGATAACTTAGAATCACAAAGAGCTATTATTGAGAGTTTGAGAAAAGAAGTTGAAAGACTGTCTCTAAATAACTTAGGTTATAGAGTTGGTCTAGAAAGTGTTGAAGAAAAGCTTAATTACTGTATTAAATGTGAGTTTGAGTATGTTGATAAGATAAATATACTAGGTGGTGAAATTGATCTTAAAGACAGAGAAATCACAATGCTTAAAAAGAAACTAGAAGAGGCAGAGAGTGTAAAACAAGAAGCCCTAGTCGAAAAAGAAAAACATGTTGTTAGGGTTGCTAAAACACAATATGCTTCTGATCTAGTAAACAAGCCAATAGGTCAAAAATTGTTCAAGGATGGTACTGGTCTTGGTTACAATGATATGCCACCACCACCTCTTATGAAACATGCACCACCTACAAAAGACCTATCATTTAGCAGTGAATTTAGTTTCAATAAACCTGTAGGTGAGACTAGCAAGTTTGAATCACCTAAGATAGGTTCTGATAAGTCATCTGATGCTCCCACTATTGAAGATTGGGAATCAGAGTCTGAGGAAGATAGATCTGAATCAACACAGCCAGAGAAGATATAAAATGTTAAGAAAGTTGATTCTAAGCAAGCCAACCTTATTCCTAGATTTGGAGCACCTATCTCTAGGAAAGTGGTAGATTATAAGGAGATACCTAGGGAATAGATGAAAAGATACATACCTAGGGGCAATCAGAGAAACTTTAATGGCCTAATTTCTAACATGTTAGGTGATGAGTTTCAATGTGTCAAGAAGGCTTGTTTTATATGTGGTAGTTTTGAGCACATACAGAGAAACTGTTATAAAAACCAACCACAAGTTTGGAATCAATGGAGGAGGGTAAATCACCAAAACTTTTCAAAGAAAACAAACCCTCATCCTAATAAAAACATGATTCCTAGAGCAGTGTTAATGAGGAATGGTAACACAAAGTCAATAGTCACTGCTGCACCCAAATGGGTTCCAACCACTGCTAAGCAAAATCTAAACACGGCTAAGCAAAATCAAACCACTGCTAAGCAAAATATCACCACTGATACAAAAGAAGTTTTAAAAATTCCAAAGGTGATAACTGACACAGTTGTTGGAAATCATTTTATGCTTTGTTAAGGCCTCAGCTAGTTGGCAATGGAAGCCTAAGACCAAGGTTTTACATCATGTCAACTATGCATCAATGGACCTAAAGAAATTTGATTATGTTGATGCACAGGCGGCACCCAAGTCAGTATTGGCTTGGGTCCACAAAAGGAACTAATTTGTTTAAATTCATGTGCCGGGCAATCTACAAGATGAGCTAAAAGACAAAGGAATTTTTGATAGTGGTTGCTCAGGGCACATGACTTGGGATGGGAGAAACCTGGAGGATTTTGAAGCTTTTGATGGAGGATATGTGGCATTTGGTAATGATCCAAAGGGAGGAAAGATACTTGGCAGAGGCACAATTAGAACAGGGAAATTAGACTTTGAAAAGGTCTATCTGGTACATGGACTAAAGTACAATTTATTCAGTGTTTCTCAAATGTGTGATATGAAAAACTGGGTACTTTTTGGGGAAACTGAGTGTGTGGTGTTGTCACCGATTTTCAGATGCGATGAAAAGTATATACAACTTAGGGTACCTAGGAAGGAAAACATATATTGTTTTGATCTTAAAGATGTAATTCATAATAGGTCCTTAACCTGTTTGTTTGCTAAAGCATCAATAGATGAGTCTAAGTTATGGCACAGAAGGCTAGGCCACCTTAATTTTAAAACAATCAATAAACTGGTAAAATGTAACTTAGTGAGAGGGTTACCTTCTAAGGTTTTTGAGTTTAAGGAACTTTGTGTGGCTTGTCAAAAAGGAAAACAACATAGAGCCTCTTGTAAGACCAAAACAGTCAACACCATCACACAACCACTGTTTATGCTTCATATGGACTTATTTGGACCTACCTTTGTTAAAAGTTTGAACCATAAGCAGTACTGCCTAGTTATCACTGATGATTATAGTAGATTTTCTTAGGTATACGTTTTGGTCGCTAAGAGTGAGACTAGTGAGATCCTCAAGAGTTTCATTAATAAGATAGAAAATCTAGTAAATCATAATGTCAAGGTAATCAGATGTATTAATGGAACTGAGTTTAAGAATGATGTGATGAATCAGTTATGTGTAGCTAAGGTTATAGAAAGACAGTTTAGTGTTGCTAGAACACCACAACAGAATGATGTAGCTGAAAGGAAAAATAGGACACTAATAGAGGCTGCTAGGACAATGTTGTCAGAATCCAAGTTACCAACTACCTTTTGGGCTGAAGTGTAGGCCTTGCATGTTATGTGCATAATAGAAGTAAGGTCGTGAAGCCTCATAACAAGACCCCTATGAGTCATTTACATGATAGGAAGCCAATGATTGCATTCCTAAAACCTTTTGGGTGTCCTGTTACTATCTTGAATACCATAGACTACCTAGGTAAGTTTCAAGAAAAAGCTGATGATGGATACTTTTTAGGCTATTCTACTAATAGTAAAGCCTTTAGAGAATACAATAGGAGGACTAGGATTGTTGAAGAGAACTTACATGTTCAATTTAGTGAAGAAACTCCTAGTGTTGAGACTAAAGGACCAGACTGGCTGTTTAACATTGATATGCTAACCAAATCTATGATTTATGAGCCTATCATTGCAGGAACTTCCACTAATATCAATGCAGGTACACAAAAGGATTCCGATCATGCGAAACGATTCTAAGGAAGCTGATTCTCCAAAGGAGTTCTATTTGGTTGAAAAGTGGAAAGCTGGTTCTGTCTCACCTATCATTGATAAGCAAGGGCCCACTGATGATGATGCATTGAATTCTGGAAGCAAAGTTGATCATCATCAAGATAAGGATGAGTTGTTAAAAGATAACTCAGTGTCGGTAGAAGAAATTGAAAGAAAGAAAAAGCATTTTGAAAGCACTTCTAAGCCAAACAAAAGCACGGATAGAAATAATGAAAGCACTGCTAAGCCAACTTCTACCACTGCCAGTACAATTGAAACCCGGTACGCAAGTACTGGTGATAGTACTTTCTTTGGGGCAACTGAAAAGTCATTATTTGGTGAAGAGGAGTATCCACATGATCCTAACATGCCTGCTTTGGTAGATATTGATACTCCTACTAATGGTGAAGACATGGATGATTTCTTCAATGCTGATTTTACTAATTTGGAACATGTCATTCATGAAAGTCCAGTCACCACCACAAGGATACATAAGATTCATCCTAAGGAACAAATACTTGGAAATTTGAACACCCCTGTTCAAACAAGAAGCAAGGTTCAGAACACAAAAACCTTTCCTGAGCAAGGTTTCTTTGCAAGATCACTTCACAAAAGAAATAGTCATAAAGATCTGCAAAACTGCCTGTTTGCTTGTTTTCTGTCTCAAAAAGAGCCCAAGAGAGTAGAAGAAGCTTTATCAGAAGAAGGATGGGTAGAATCAATGCAAGAAGAGCTTCTTCAGTTCAAACTTCAAGAGGTTTGGACATTGGTTGATCTTCCTAATGGTAAGAGGGCAATTGGAACAAAATGGGTGTTCAAAAATAAAAGGGATGAAAGAGGAATAGTGGTAAGGAACAAATCAAGGTTGGTTGCTCAAGGATACACACAAACTGAAGGTTTGGATTATGATGAAGTATTTGCTCCAGTTGCAAGAATTGAGGCTATTAGATTATTTTTAGCTTATGCTTCATTTAAGAATTTTGTGGTGTATCAAATGGATGTTAAGAGTGCTTTTCTGTATGGCACAATTGATGAGGATGTTTATGTTTGTCAACCTCCTGGTTTTGAAGATCCTGATCATCCTGACAAGGTTTACAGGGTGAAGAAGGCTATGTATGGGTTGCATCAAGCTCCTAGGGCATGGTATGAGTACCTGTCTACTTATTTGATGGACAATGGTTTTAAAAGAGGGCTGATTGATAAGGCTTTGTTCATAAGGAAGCACAAGGATGATATTTTGCTGGTGCAGGTTTATGTAGATGACATCATCTTTGGCTCAACCAATAAGGAGCTAAGTAAGGATTTTGAGAAACTTATGCATGTTAAGTTTCAGATGAGTTCTATGGGAGAACTCACTTTCTTTTTGGGGCTACAGATTCAACAAAGGACTGATAGTATTTTCATTAGTCAAGACAAGTATGTAGCAGATATTTTGAAGAAGTTTGGGTTTCAGGGTGTGAAGAGTGCTAGTACACCTATGGAGACTCAGAAACCACTGCTACCAGATGATGGAAGTCCCAAAGTTGATTTGAAGTTGTACAGGTCCATGATTGGATCTTTGATGTATCTCACTGCATCTAGGCTAGATATAATGTTCTCGATATGTATGTGTTTGTGCAAGATTTCAAGTCACACCCAATACCTCACACATGAATGCTGTTAAGAGAATCTTTAGATACCTTAAAGGTCATCCTAAACCGGCCTTGGTATTCTTAGGATTCCTCTTTTGATTTGGTGGCCTATACAGATAGTGATTATGCTGGTGCTAGTTTGGATAGGAAATCTACAACTGGAGGATGTCAGTTTTGGGAAGCGACTAATTTCATGGCAGTGTAAAAAGCAAACTATAGTGGCAAATTCTACAACTGAAGTTGAATATGTGGCTGCTGCTAGTTATTGTGGTCAAGTTCTTTGGATTCAGAATCAATTGCTGGATTTTGGGTACAACTTTATGCATACTAAGATTTACATTGATAATAACAATACAATTTGCATCATTAAAAATCCTGTTTTACATTCTAGAACTAAACATATTGAGATAAGCCATCATTTCATTAGAGATTGTAATGAGAAAAGGTTGATTCAAATGGTTAAAATCCATACTGATTTCAATGTTGTTGATCTTCTCACTAAAGCTTTTGATGTGGGGAGGTTTCAGTACCTTGTAGTTAGTATTGGAATGATTAACCTCTAAATCTCAACTTGTTTTGTAAAAGTTTGTATAAGTATTGGACTGTTATTATGTGATCTTAGTATTGCTATTTTTGTTTCTAACCACTGATAGTTATGTTCAAACCACTGTTTGTTTCTTTGTGTTCCCACTAACCATTTTGAAGAGATTTGGAAGTTTCTCACTGTTTGTATGATGCAAGAGACTACAAAGGAAATAGCCATGATACTCTTATTCATAGTTCATAAACTGTATTATACAATGCAGTGGTTACAATCATGGTTACAGACTACAAGGAGAATACATCACAACTAGCTATTCAAGTTCCTATCATCTATTACAAAAGCTGGTGGTTCTACATATCTTTTAAGATGAAGAAGCTAAAGCTGAAAATGGAAAGATGGATTGATGAAAACGATGATGGATGCATTTGTGATATGAGAAATCTTCAGTTGTTCCATCTACTCGTTCCACCATAAAGCAACTACTCCATCTTCCCTTTTCCCTTTCCCTTCACCTCTGCACCCTTTCCCTTTCCCTTCCTTCCATGGTTTGAAGAACCAGATCCTGGAGCAGGAAGACCAATCACCACCTCTCTGTTCTTTAGGAGTGGTGGATTTCTGGCGTGTGGCCTTGGTTGGGGTTGGGATGATGAAGGTTGTCTTGTACTCTCTGCTTCCTCCCTCACCAATATATTGAAGATTGGATCTAGGCGCTCAGTGGAATCATCTGAACCTCTTGATGACTCACTAGGATCTACCACACTATCATCTTCAGATGAAGGGAGAACGAGGGACTTTCTAAGTCGCGGTTCATCTTGATGAGGGTAACGAAACAATGGGTGAGAATCATCACTTGATGATGATGATGAGGAGGAGGAGGAGGATGTTAGATTGATGACTTCTGGTTGATTAAACATGCTGGTTGTTGTTGATTGTGGATTTTTGAGAAATTAGGGTTTGGAAGCAAGTTGGATTAATTGGTGTGTGTTACTTGTGCCTTGGGATTCTTTTATAGGTAGAGTAAATGGTTTTTGTGAGTAAATGAGGGGAAGGTATAAGTGGGTGAGGAGTTAATGAAGTCTTTTGACTTTGAAAAAGAATTAATACTAGAAGTTGACCATATTGACTTAGACTTTACTGCTAAGTATATGGAACCACTTTTAGTTTTACTCTAACCACTGCTAACCTTAACCTTCTTTTTAGTGCTTGGTTTATGTTTGTGATATGCAGGTATGAAGGATAGTTGTGTATTTTAGAGCTTTTGGTTTGGAGCTTTTGCTTTGGACCTTTAGAGTTTTTATAAAAAAAAAAATGTGTGTTCATTGCTGTAATCCTTCATATTTTTGTGAGATATCACTCAGATTGACAAAGATTTGCTTGCTATATCTATTGGTCAACTGATTGGAGTGAAGTTTTGTATCCACGGCTAGTGTTTTTCAAACCACTGATAGAGGTTTTCAATCCATTGCTAGCATGTTGCTAATTTTTGGATACTTGAGGGGCTGTTTGGTAACTTTGAAGAAAACACATTTATATCCCCAAATCACTGATAGGTCATTTACTTGATCTTCAAATCACTTCCAATTGGCGCTTTACCTAAACCTAAACCACTTTCATCTGTTACATTCACAAATCCCACATAACTCACATCATCGATCATCATGCCGAATCAATATCCCAACTCCCACAGCCTAGTTGCTAATTTGATAAAAAACAATCGATCCGAAGGTTTTCATCAAATGATTGATTTCCTTATTCACAGTCCCATTCACTTTGCCTTAACTGTCACACCAACCATCTTTAAAGCCTATATACATCAATTCTGGAGGAATGCTAAGCTTGAGGAGGTTGATGGAGTAGAAGTTTTTAGTACAGTTGTGGATGAGAATGATATTTTGGTTGATGAGGAGATAATTAGACGGGTTTTGAAGTTAGATGATGTTGATGGTGTTGTTAATCTTTCAGATGCTGAGATTTTTGAAGGTTTAGAGAGGTTAGGATATACACACAGGGGAGACAAGGTAAAAAATTTTAAGAGCATGTTTTCACAACAATGGAAGTTTTTGATTCATACCTTGTTGATGTGTATAAGTAATAAGACCACTGGATTTGATGACTTCCCTTCCAAAATTGCTACTGCTATCATTTGTTTGTCTGATGGGAGGAAGTTTAATTGGTCTAGGATGATTTATGATGGGTTTGTGCAGAATATTAGGAAGAAGGGAAAATATTATTTATATCCTAGGTTTGTGCAACTGATTGTGGAAAGTCAAATAGAAGAACCTGTTGAGCATACTAAGGAATATGAAATGCATTATATGCTTCCTAAGGTATTTGCACATATGAGGAATCAGAACCATAATTTTCAGATAAGAGATGTTCCCGTATTCCTACATATGCTGAATTTGGCTGTTGTTCCTGAGTTTGATGATGGTCCAACTGCTAGTACCCCTCAAATCACTGATAGTTTACCTCAAACCACTGATAGTACACCTCAACCCACTGATAGTACACTTGCAACCACTGTTAAACCAATTGTGTGGACTAGGAGGAGGAAGGGCACTCAGCTACCTCAGGCTGGTGCTAGTGGTGTTGCTCATAAGGCTGTCACAAGTTGTGGAGGTGACATGATTGGAAGGGCTTCCACTACTGATTCATGCTTAGATGCTGGTTAGGATAGTGAAACATCATTAAGACCTAACCTTTGGCAACTCCTAATGTGGAGAGTTCCTTGGAACTCAATACAGGTGGAGGAATCCCTAGCCAACTGGCTCACTCAGGGTGCATAGATGTTCAGGCAAGGTCTGATGTTATGTTTAATATATCCAAGGATTCACCTCTCGGAGCAGTTAACACAACTCAAAGTGATGAGGATAGTTTGGAACATGAAACTGAATTGACGGATCCTAAGCTGGTACATGATGACTTTTCCAATGAACCACCTCTCGGACCAGTTAACACAGGTCGAAGTGGGGAGGATATTCTTGAACACTTAAATGAATTGACGGCTAAATGTACCAAGATGGAGGTTATAATCTCAAGTCTTCAAGAGTTGGCCGTGTTTCGTGGTAAAGAAATAAGAGATGAAGCATAGGATGTTTGTTTTGGATAAAGTGAGAAGACCTGGGGTTGCTATTTTGAGGAAAATGAGAAGGTTGAGAAGAAAAGTAAACTCCTCTCCAGCTGTGAATATGGAGAATGTACCCAAACAGGAGGAGGAAGGCATGAATTGGGAGGTCAGTTGATGCATATAGAGGATGATGTAGATAGTGGAGACAAAGGAGAACAATTTGTGGTATTTGATAAAGATGGGAATGAAGTTGTTCTTAAAAATTTGAAGACTGTGGAAGAAGATGAGTTGATGCAGGACATAACCACTAATAGTGTGTCTCAGAACCACGGCTAGTATTCGAAACCACTGCCA
This sequence comes from Chrysanthemum makinoi, assembly GCA_910596185.1. Classification (NCBI taxonomy): domain Eukaryota; kingdom Viridiplantae; phylum Streptophyta; class Magnoliopsida; order Asterales; family Asteraceae; genus Chrysanthemum; species Chrysanthemum makinoi. Next base: position 136,686,437 of record OU343220.1, read on the forward strand.
TAGCTTCAAATGGTAATCACAACCACTCCCACTTTAGTCTTACCCATCGCTATCATAACTACATCCACCATTGTTTCAACCACTCTGATCACCACCCAAATCAAAAGAAGTTGAGAAAGAAGCTACAAGTACATTGATCAATCTTAGCAAAACCTCAACTAACCCTACACCCATCATTGCACCTGTTTTATCTCTTGAACCTACTGCAACCAAATCCAAAGGTAAAAGTTTAGTTATTGGTGAGCCTTTGAAGAAGAAGGTGGCTCAACCAAATATTGGTAAGGGTAAAGGTATTGGCACCGTTTTAAAGTTTAAAAGTGTAGAAGAATAGATTGCTTATGATGAAGAGTATACAAGAAGCATACATGTAAGAGGAAGCAGCAGAGAAAGAAAAGCAAGAAGAGGAAGAGGCTACCTAAATGGCTAGTTAATGGTTTGAATCACAAAACTATCTGCAAGCTTCTAATCAAATACATAATGAGTATACTACTCAAGAATGGGCATTGTTAGATGATGAGGAAAGAGCTAGAATCTTGGGTGAATGGGCAAGGAGGATCAGTAAGGAAAAGAAGCAAGTTAAAAGGAAGAAACCTCCTACAATTCGTGAGATGAGGAACGTACTGATGAAGATTATTAAGAATTCAGGCATACATATTCCTGACAATCTTAGTAAATGTTCATTTGAAAGAATTCATGAGCTTTATCTGATGTGTCTGAGGATTAATAATGAAAATTTTACTCCAATGAATTCTGAAAAAGATGAAGAGTGGATTAAAGGTAATCTAAAGAGAAAATCTCGGATTCAGGAGACATTTGGTTCTAAAAGACCGAAGAGTGAAGATAGTAATCAAATTATCTCTTATGAATTTGAGCTTAATGGAAGTGAAGTATGTTGGAAAATTCAAAGACTCAATAATGAAGTTTCTGAGTTTAATAAATTTTCATAAATGCTTCAATATCTAGATAGAGATGATTTAACGAATCTTTGGAAGCTTTACAAGAATAAGTTTGGTGGTATACATCCAGATGATTATCATGAGAGACTAGTTTATCATCACTTGAAGATTTTGTTTGAACCAACTCATGATGAACCTGAATGGAAGGGAATCTACAATGGTCAAGTTACAAGATGGTTTTTAAATCAAACTTGTGGAGTTCATGTGTTAACTGTGTTTGGAGAAGTTATTCATATGCTTGTAGAAGGTGATTATCCCAAATTGAATAATTATCCAGAGTTATTGCTCGATGGTGAAGGTGGTTTGAAGATGTTGATGCCCTATGATGGTCAAGCTTACAGTTTGTTGCTAAAGTATGAGACAATTCTTAAAACTAGTAAGTGTTTGGATACATCCTCCAATTCAAGTGTTTTGAGCTTAAAGGAAACTTGAGAATTCTATTTGAATGTATCAAGTTTAGGGAAGGATTGTTGGTTTTAGGTTCCTGGATCATGAATTATTCTAAGTGTTGGAACCCTGACATAGTTGTTGAAACCACGGACGAAGAATGAATCCATCACTGATGATAAACCGCTGCTAGTAGTATTGTGTAATAACGGATATTGTATTGTAACCACTTCTAGTCTTTTATAGTCGGTTTAATATTTTGTATTAGATAAATATGGAAAAGATATTTATCTTGTAGGTTACGTATTGTATTATGTAAAGGACTCCTTAGCCTATAAAAGGAGGTCCTAGGTTAGATTAGATATACGTATGTTTTATATCTAAGGTCGATACACTTCAAGTTTGTAAAACCCTAATACTGGTTAGAGTATTCGTATTAATAATAATATTGAGGAGTTGAATGTTTATTGTTTTTCTTCTTAAGATTAAGTATTAAATTCCGCGTGATACTTAATAAGTCTTTGTTTAAGTCAGTTTTTATAAAGGATCGTTTGCTCAACTGGGATCAACACTATGTCGCATATAGTTTTATCCGTACAAGGCTAGATACCGAGTTCCATTACAAAGGAGGAACTACTACCCAACACTACACCACACCTATCCCAAAGGAGACCAACTTCTTATTACAACATCATCAAGGATAAAAAATCCTTGGATACAACCTATCTCTATTTGTACATCGATACACCATATCGATTGTACACCCTTGCATCTTTCACTAATGCCTTTGACACGGACGTAAGGCACCATTCACTAATGCCATCGTCTTGACTCTTTTGGCATCCTTCACTAATGCCTTTGATACGGATGTTGGCACCTTTCACTAATGCCTTCATTTGACTCTTATATTCTTCACTAATGCCTTTGACACGTACGTTGGCACCTTTCCCTAATGCCTTCGTCTTGACTCTTTTGGCATCCTTCACTAATGCCTTTGACACGTACGTTTAAGTACCTTTCACTAATTCCTTCGTCTTGACCCTTTTGGCATCCTTCACTAATGCCTTTGACACAACACTTCTAATGAGGAACAAAGAACTATCAACAATGAACCTTAGTAGCCTTGATGATGACGAAACATGGAAACTCATGGACTTGAGCTTGCTCGACTTCAAGAGGTGGTGATCTCGCCTTTAAGAGGAACCTAGAGAATCATATAAAAACAAACACAAACTACATAGAAAGATCCTTTGGATACGAGGTTAGAGAGTTTACAATACTAGGTGAAAGTATGTGAATGAGTGATAATATACAATGAAGAAATGGCTCACTATTTATAGAGGAAAATATGCTATTGTTCCACGGGTCCCACGGATCGCATACTTGAGGGATCCGTCTAGTGTAAATCGGGGAACCGTGAGACGCGACCTCTTGCCCATGGGTTTTGGGTCATGGGTTATGGGTCATGGGTCCTAGACTCTAGACTTTGGAACACAAGCCATTCTCTCACCATGTAATAGGCAAGATTAAATGGCCTTTGGTGAATGAGGCAATATATAATTTGGACAAGACATGCATTTGGATGGTCTTTGTTTCCTCACCAAACTAATGACATTTTCACTAAGAATTTCTTCCAACTTTCTATAGATGGGATGCATTTCGAAGAGTTTCATTTGATAGGGATCACGATGAATAAGTTCTTTGTTATAGTTGAAGTGAGATTGGTCGGCTCGAATTTGGAAAATGGTGTCTCGAACAATTGCGGGGTTATCAAGAGGAGTGCGGTGGATTGATTTGGAATCTAGTGCAAAGGATTGAGTGGATATTCCCCAATCTTGGGAGTAGATACAAATTCCTTCATAAAGAATACAGAGGATTTATGCAAATGTGTTGAGGGGTAGAGTAGGGCTTTGATTATTGATGATAAAAGCGAATGAGATGCTATCTTCACTATTTCGAATGATCCTAACGCTTTTGTAGAATTCAAAGATGAAAACCGAACAAATTTGTTCATCAATATCAAAGAGACAATCAAAGTTGATTGCCGAGAAGACTTGACGAATGTCTGTATTTTCAGGAAAACATTCCTTGACCACACGACCTTCTTGAATAAGCCGTTTTTCAAGAATTCTGAATATTTTACGATCGATTTTTGAAAACCCCTCTTTTCGATAGTATCTAGTGAGGTAGTGGACGGTATCATGGTGATCTTGTTGGGCAGCTTTAGGCATGGTTGGTCCTAGAAAAATAAATATTCCAATTAGGTAAAATTTGTTGACATGGGTTTATGGTTTTGATTTGTATTAACAATGTTGTAAGCACAATAGAATCTTAGTTATGTGAAAACCTTTTCTAGTGATTAATTTTGCAAAACCTAATTTCATCAATTGATGTTAAGAAAAAAATTGAAACCATAAACCCTAGGATGAGGATGATGAGGATTAGAACATATGAGTGTAATTACTTACAATGATGTTCTAGAATGAGATGCTTGAGGATGTGAAGCCCTATGGAGATGAAAGCAGTAATTGGGTCATTTTTGTGTTTTGTGAGGAGAAGGAAAAGAGCAGAATTGGTTTTGAAAAACGTATAATTGGTTTCTTTCACACGGTTCTCCGGATCCCTTGTAATTGGGATCCGGCTAGTAAAACTTGTGGGATCCGACTACTGTGGACAGAAAGAGGGTGTTTGGTGTTATTTTTGTAATAAGTTATACACTAGCTTATGGAACAAGCTTTGAGGTTCCTAACTGAATAGACGTTTGGTCAACATGTTTTGATAGGTTAACTATCAAGGATCTATTTGTGATGGCAAAGATTAGTTTGACGATCTTTAGAAAATCAAGGAGGAATACCATTCCCGATGATGAGTAGGTTCGAAAGTGTCAAAGAGACTTTTTAGAGACTAGCAATTATTAACGTCTAAGTTAATGAAAAAATAATATCAACATATCTATGTAAACATAAATTAGCTAATTTTTGGATAAGTGAACATTCCTCTAAACACTTGATATGGTTTATGGAGACCATAAAACCGAAATACTTCATGAGTTTTAAAGTAATCATTGTACTTAGTATAAATAGGTCGCGATTACTTTTAGGTTCTTCCTTGACGGTTGACTTCATTTTTCTTTGAATAGAAATGAAGATTTTGTAGAGATCCTAGCAAGAAGATTTCTTAAAAAGAAAATGTTAGAATAATCTATCACTATCCAACATAAAAGAAACAATTTGTTTTAAAAGATTTCCTTCTTTGTAGTTTTCAAACATACACGGATCGTATCAATTTTTACAAGACAACATACTCTAACAAACTTGGTAAATCTAATCATGCCAATGTGGAAAACTAGAAGGGGGTTGAAAGTTTTTTACCAATTAAAACTTTGTTTTAAAATGTTTAGATTGACTTATGTCAATCTATTCAGATGTGTATGTTGGACGTTGATAGATAGCTAGATATGGAAATATGTAATGCAAAGGTAAAGAGTAAGAAACACAAACCACGACACGAGTGTCTATAGTGGTTCGACTACAAGACACCTTCCTTGCCCTACTCCACTCCCCGAGTCACCTACTCGAGTGTTCATTAGCACTACCGACAAAACTCCTTATGGTGGAGAAGCCTTCAACGCCGCCTACTTTTTCTAAGACAAGGCTAGACACCGGGTTCTTCCACAAGGTAGAACCAAACCTTTCACAACGTCGCCTATACTTTATCCCGGACAAGGCTAGATAATGTAGTTCCATTACAAAGGAGGAACTACTACCCAACACTATACCACACCTATCCTAAAGGAGACCAACTCCTTATTACAACATCATCAAGGATATCAAAACTGTGGATACAACCTATTTCTATTTGTACATCCATACACCATATCAATTGTAAACCCTTGGCATCTTTCACTAATGCCTTTGACTTAACACTTTTGGCATCCTTCACTAATGCCTTTGACACGGACGTTGGCACCTTTCACTAATGCCTTCTTCTTGACTCTTTTGGCATCCTCCACTAATGCCTTTGACACGGACGTTGGCACCTTTCACTAATGCCTTCGTCTTGACTCTTTTGGATCATTTGGATCTGAGGTTACATAGTTTACAATAATAGGTGAAAGTATGTGTAGGAGTGGCAACATACAATGAAGAAATGTCTCACTATTTATAGAAGAAAATATGTTACAGCCACGGATCCCTTACTTAAGGGATCCGCCAGTGTGTATCGGGGAACCGTGGACGCCCTCTTGCCCATAGGTTTTGGGTCATGGGTCATGGGTTATGGGTCATGGGTCCTAGACTTTGGACCATTGGTATCCAAGTAGATACAATGTATCTAGAAGATGCAATGCATCTAGTCCATGGGTTATGGGTTAGCTCCATGGGTCATGGATAATACTCATTATGACTTATGCATGATGTCATACAATGGGTTATGGGTAATGCTCCATGGGTATGGGTTATGGAATTTGGGTTTTACCTAACTACATTCAATGTATTTAGTCAATAGGTCAAATACTTAAACTTCTACCCATTATAATACATACTAAGTATGTATATATATCTACCCAATATAAACACTATTTTTGTACATATGTATTACTAAATCATGAAAGCACTATTACTTGTTTAGTATTTCATGTGAAAACGTAATTGTGTTAGTAAACTATTGGCTCAAACTATTTACGTATTTTATTTGTTTCTTTAAAATGATTTTACGTTTGTTATCGACAAAACATTTGAAGATCGTAAAATATAAATAAACGTTTTTACGGCTTATTTGTATTAATACAATGAATGTTGTTGGGTAAAAACTAAAGTTCATTACCCATACCTATGGAGCATGATCCATAACCCATGACTCATTGCATGACATCATGCATGAAGTCATGTTCTAATATCGATGATCCATGACCTAAAGCCCATGACCCATAACCCAAGATCCATAACCCAATGACTAGGTACATTGCATCTTGTTGGGTATCCATAATCCATTACCCATAACCCATGGTCCATAACCCATAACCCATAACCCGGTTTACAACCCGGAATCAACTAAACTGACCTAGTAGCCGGATCCAGTGTTTTACTAGTCGGATCCCTCCGGGAGGGATCCATGGGAATCGTGGGACAGAGAGACACGTTTTGTCTATAATAGTGAGCCATTTCTCTCTTGTTCATCACCACTCTTAGATATACTTTCTCCCATTATTCTAACATCACTACCCACGCATCCAAAGGATCATTCAATATAGTTTTATGTTTGTGTGATTCTCTAGGTTCCTCTTAAAGGCGAGATCACCACCTCTTGAAGTAAGCAAAAGCATGAAGTTATAAGTTTCTTTGTCATCATCAAGACCACTGAAGTGCATCTTGTTGATAGTTCTTTCCTCCCTCCATAGAAGTGTTGTGTTGAAGGCATTAGTGAAAGGTGCCGAAGGGTCGTATTGAAGGTATTAGTGAATGGTGCCAAAGGTGTACATTCGATATGGTGCATCAATGTACAAGTTATGTAGTTTGGGTTAGAGGATGTTGATATCCTCTCAAGTGTTGTAACAAGGAGTGTGTCTCCTTTGGGTAATTATGTAGTGGTGTAGTGTTGGATAGTAGTTCATCCTTTGTAATAGAACTCGATATCTAGCCTTGTACCGGATAAAGTGTAGGTGACGTTATGATAGGTTTGGTTCTACCTCGTGGAAGAACTCGGTGTCTAGCCTTGTACCGATAAAGAGTAGGCTTACTAGAAGGCTTCTCCGCCACATTAAGGAGCTTGTGTTTTGTAGTGCTTACAAACTCTCGAGTGGGGTACCCGGGGAGTGGAGTAGGGCAAAGAAGGTGTTCTTGTATCCGAACCACTATAAATACTTGTGTAGTGGTTTTGTTTTCCTTTAATCTTTATCTTTGCATTACTTACTTATATGCTTATCTATCAATATCCAACACACACATTAAATAGATTGACATAAGTCGATCTAAATATTTTAAACGGTTTTAATCGGTAAAATTATTCAACCCCTTCTAGTTTTCCACAAATGGATAACATTGATTTTGGATAGACTTAAGAGATTGGATGTGTTTAAGATGCTAGCCAAGCACACCGTTAATGTAATCTCACATGTAGCGAACTTAATGACTGCCAATAGATTGACATGATCCTGGGTGACCAATAATCACCTTGGTGAGGAATCTAGGAACCATAGGTTGGCCCGAATTGACAAAAGGAGGACCGCGAATTTAAATCCCACTTGAAGCAGGAATCTAGTGACTTTTAGAACCAATGTATTGTGATAGTAAACACCGGCACTTAATGACTTAGCATCACTTACCGAGACCTCCCATTTGAATGGTAATACCTTTTATACTAGTAAGGGGCTATGTTTAATAGGGTAGACGAATTGACCAAAGGAGTTTACCGATCTTTACCATGATTCATTCATGGATGAAGACGGTTTGAGAATTGCATCACTATCTTTCTCATTAGCTTGTTTACCAGAGAACCTTTCCAAATGATCATGTGACTTATTATAAATTTATCAATTAAACTTATTATTAAAAACCATTGTTATTGTGACAATCTATTTAATTAGACAGTTAGAAATCAATCGTTATTGGGAAAACCTCGGTCTTACCATTCTCTCACTACATGCGACCGGGTACACTACCTGTTAGTGCATTAGGTAGGCCATAGGTACACGAGAAATTATAAATGTAAAACCTGGTCAGAAATCCTGCATCAAATGGTAATATGTCGAATCGAAAGAAGTACTTCAAGGTAAGGGAAAGCCGACTTTCAAATTCTGTCCCGACCTTAACAGGTCGCGTCGGCCAGGCGATCGAAACGTTTGTGATTTTATGGCTTCAAGGTTTATTTGCCATCATTAAAACATAAGGAGATCTAACTAATGTTGTCCCAACATAGAGGTAGTATTTCCAGAAAATGAAGTTTAATGCCTCAAGAGGCCTATATGGTGTATAAGTATATACAACCTATTGTGTGGCCCTATAAGGCCTACGTTCATTTATTAAAAAATATATGCGCTTCAACCTTCCACTTCGGAAAGATTGGCATGAACACTTTAGGTTTTTTCAATTTATACATGGATTAGAGTTTGATGTTAATATAGTTAAACTAGGATTGATTATTATTTTTTTCTACTTCAACAAAGTTTAATTTACTTAACTTAATTTAGTAGATGGCATAAGAAAATAGGATTAAGTAAGTCGAATAACTTTAAGAACTCTTAGATCGATAATCATTGTTTCGATTTGTACATGCTTTTTATGTAAATCCCATAGGTTTGTATCCTTACATCTAGTTTTCATACATGGATAATTGTATGTGGCCGTTTCTAGGGTAAAAAGCAAAAGAGGTTTGGAGGTTGTCATTTGTGACAATAATGGTAATATATCGAATCGTATAAACAAACTTTGTCTACAAAGAAGTACTTCATGGTAAGGGGAAAGCCGAATTTCAAATTTTCTCCCTACTTTAACGGTTGGGTGGCGCTGTCGAGCACTAACAAGACCACCATGCCCGTTATGAGTCCACGTAATTTGGCTAACATTTGTGATTATATTTGTTTCGAATGTTTATTTGTCATCATTAAAGCAAAAGGAGATCTAACTAATGTTGTCCTAACATAGATGTAGTATTTCCAGAAAATGAAGTTTTGTGCCTCAAGAGCTCTATATATACGGTGTATAAGTATATACGACCTATAAGGCCATGGCATATAGTGTCTATTTATTAAAAATATATGTTTCAACCTTCCACTTTGGAAAGGTTGGCATGAACACTTTAGGTTTTTTTAATTTATACATGGATTAGAGTTTGATGTTAAGATAGTTAAATTATGATTGATTATCATTTTTTTCAACTTCAACAAAGTTTAATTTTACTGCGTAATGTAGTAGATGGCATAAGAAAATATGATTAAGTAAGTTGAATCATTTAACAACTCTTAAATCGATCAATTACATTGTTTCAATTTTGTACATGCTTTTTTTTATATAAATCCCATAGGTTTGTATCTGCCACGTATGTCTAGTTTTCATACATGGATAATTGTATATGGCCATTTCTAGGGTAAAAAGCAAAAGAGATTTGGAGGTTGTCATTTGTGATCATGACATTATTATATTGAATCGCATAAACATACGTTGTCTACAAAGAAGTACTTCAATTTAAGGGGAAAGGCGACTTTCAAATTTCGTCCCGCCTTAATAGAAGAATGGCATGCTGCCGCTGAGCCAGTTATGGGTCGAGAATTTGGCTAATTTTTGATTTTATGTGTTTCGAAGGGTTGTTTGTCATCATTATACATAAGGAGATCTAACTAATGTTGTCCCAACATAGAGGTAGTATTTCCAGAAAATAAAGTTTAGTGCCTTATTAGGCATATACGGTGTATAAGTGTAGGATCGTGAATATTATGTTGTTTGATGATTCGGGTGGTCTAGGATTATGATGATATAAGAAATCCATTAAAGAGATGAAGAGAGTAGAGAGGTTATTTCTTGAAAGAGAGTTGCTTTACAAAAAGTGAAAGGTTAGATTCAAGAACCAACACCCTTCCAAGGATGGAAGGGGTATTTATAGTTACGAGACAAAACGACCTCCCCGGACGGCCTCAGATCAAGTATGGGTAAAGACCCACCTTCCTCCACGTGTGTTACACTACGCTAAACTAAGCTAAAACTAATCTAATAAACAATAAATAACGATATGTCTACGAGCTAACTTATGCTAGATAATACTTGGGGTGACCGACACTTCACTATGGAATTTCTAATTCCTAACAATAAGTATATACGACCTATAGGGTGTGGCCCTATATGGCATATAGTGTTTGTTTATTTAAAATCGACGTTTCAACCTTCCACTTCGGAAAGGTTGGCATGGCCACTTTAGGTTTTTTCAATTTATACATGGATTAGAGTTTGATGTTAAGATAGTTAAATTAGGATTGATTGAAATTTTTTTCTACTTCAAAAAAGGTTAAATTATGACGTAATGTAGTAGATGGCATAAGAAAATATGATTAAATAATTCGAATACCTTTAACAACTTTTAAATCGATCAATTTCATTCTTTCAATATTGTACATGCTTTTTTGATGTAAATCCCATAGGTTTGTATCTGCCATGTCTGGTTTTCTTACATAGATAGTTGTATGTGGCCATTTCTAGGGTAAAAAGCAAAAGAGGTTTGGAGGTTGTCATTTGTGATCATGACGATAATATATCGAATCGTACAACAAACGTTGTCTACAAAGACGACTTCAAGGTGGGGAAAGCCGACTTTCAAATTTCGTCCCACCTTAACAGAAAACAAGCGTACGCCGCGTCGGGCCGAATGACGATACCCGTGCCCGTTATGGGTCGGTGAATTTGGCTAACGATGCATTTTATGTGTTTCAAAGGTTTATTTGTCATCATTAAAACATAAGGAGATCTAACCAATTTTGTCCCAACATAGAGGTACTATTTTAAAATGAAGTTTAATACCTCAGTAGGCCTATACGGTGTATTAGTATATACAACCTATAGGGTGTGGCCCTATATGGCGTCTAGTGTCTGTTTATTAAAAATTATGGGCGTTTCAACCATCCATTTCGGAAAGGTTGGCATGACCACTTTATTTTTTGGGATAATTTCATATATCCCCCTCTTTTCAACATTAATTTCAAATATACCCAAAATACAACCATTGAATGCATTGTGTACAATGCTTTTAAAGCATCATTTGGGTAAATATGAAATTTTGATGGTTTTGTTGGGTAGATATGAAAATGCCCCTTATTTTTTTAATTTATATATATGGATTACGTTTGATGTCAAGATAGTTAAATTAGGATTGATTATAATTTTTTTCTACTTTAACAAAGTTTAATTTACGACGTAATGTAGTAGATGGCATAAGAAAATATGATTAAGTAAGTCGAATAACTTTAGAGGTGGCAAAATGGTTGGGTTGGGTCTTGGGTCTTGGGTCTTAGACAAAACGTCCTCCTGACGGCCCTGTGGATCGTGATATGCAAAAGGTAAAGACCCGCCCTTCCTCCACTGGTGTTACACTACGCTAAACTAAGCTAAAACTAATCTAATAAAACAAGAAATAACTATATGTCTACGAGCTAACTTATGCTAGATAATAGTTGGGGTGAATGACACTTCACTATGGAATTTCTAATTCCTAACAATCTCCCCCTAAGTGAGGTCACCCCATGTTTTTTCAATCCTAGCATTCTATTTTGACTCTGCTCGAGCTCGAGACTTCAATTCTTCAATGTCCGCATTCTTTGTGCTTTTGTAGTGATTCTTCAAAGTTCGCATTGATTTGTACTTTTAGTGGAGGTCTTTGAATGATCCACATCTTTGATGATCTTCGAGCTTTCATTGAGATCATCACCACAAGAAATCTCTCGGATCACCTTTTGTAGTGTTTTGATTGACTTCTCAATTTCGATCACCGCAACCGTCCAAATGTACCTACAAACAACAGTTAGCAATAAAGTACATGAAAGTGTCTATGATCACTTTCGTTGAATTGAGGTACACGGCCCACGGTTCTCCGTTGATCAGTACAAGTACTGCCTGTGATCAGGTAGAATTCCGTAGAATCTCCTTGACAGGGTTTCGCAGCTGCTCTAGCCGTTCTCAAACCGGAACCTCTTAAAGAAGACAACACAGAGTGAGTGAACCAGTGAATTGAGATTCACTGATTGATGAAAAATGTATTTGAAAACAATCACGTATTGCTTGAAGAAAGAGTTTTACAATACGACAAAGGTTTTATGAGAAAGATCAATTTTCAATCATAAATACTTTTTTGTATTTGAAAAGAGTACACATTCGATGTGCTTGAGAAAAGAAGAGATTTGCACATCGAACGGTTTTTCCAAAAGTATTTTTTTCAATCAAAGATACTTTTTATATTTGAAAATGAATACTCTTTCGATGTGCTAGAGAAAAGAAGATTTGCACATTGAACGGTTTTTCCAAAAGTATTCGTCAATTCATTTCCTGGACCAAGGTTGATTCACGAATGAATTGCCCCATCGTTTCTATCCAGTTGTCACAAGCTTGTTCTTTTGAAAAGATCTCACATGTCACCCACCAAGAGCTTGTTTGATGTTGGCTCTAGAAGGATTTTCATCTTCATCATGAATATTTTCATATCACCGGATGTTCCGCAATACCACAAGGATAATGCGTAGGACTCTAAATATATACTAACTTTCCACATTGTGTGAAACAGCAAGTCTTCATTAATTTTGTGTTCTAATGAGATATTGTGGATGATCTCTTGGCTCTAGACTCAATTGTGCACATTTGGTTCCTATGCCGGAGACTAGGGAGAGGGTCTCCTTCTTTAATATCAACAATCTCTAAGAGAAAGTCGATAGATTATGTCGGTTCCCCGTGAGAATGAAACAAGCCCTTTTAAGAGGAACTTGAGTTTTTTGGGAAGTTAGGTGCAAAGGCATCACTGGGTCCATGACGTCTTGTCTTCAATACGTGTTACCTTAGTAACCACCCAGAGTATATATGTATTGAACCCGTTTCGCCTCTAAGGTTGAATTATTGAGGGCTATTTCTTTTCACCCTTTTTACATTCAATTCATTTTCATTCTTCAACCCCTTCAGTGCTTACCGAGACTTCATTACTAGAACCTTGTTGGGTTAATTCCAGTTCTAGCTCTATCTCTCACCGACTCTTCCCATTTCTCACTTTTCTCCTTTTTTCAATATACCCTAAGGACTCTACACTATCTAGTGGATTGTCCCTGGGTAGATCCCTCCGGTTCTGGCGGATCGTGGGATCTAATACCTAACCTTACCATCCATATAACTCCATGCATAAAGTAAAATGGTCGGTCTTTTGGTACAGTTCATTCTTCCATAAAACCAATTGAAAAATCATTTGAAAATCAATCAAGGTACTTGTGATACGAAATCAAAGCATTTTGTACCTTAATAGTTTTGATCATTTTGAAATGATCCCCCTCAACATGTGCATATGATCATGAAATTGTTTAGCACATGAGGCAAGATTATTTGAAATAATTTCTTGATCACATTTCCGAGAAAAATCCATTTGATTTTCTTGGTAAATTCTCTCCCTCAATATGTGCATAGGATATTTGAAATCATTTTATCACATAGAGGAAAGAGTTCTTTGAAGTACATCCACGATCACAAAATCCATTAAAAACCATTTTGAAAATCAATCAAGGTACTTTATGTTGAAACATAGAATCTTTTGTACCTTGAAAGTTTGTTTTTGAAATGTTCCCCCTCAATATGTGCTTCGAGATTCGAAAGCGTTTAGCACATATGGGAGAGAAGTATGCACATTTGAATCAAAATGATCATCTTTAATCAAGTTTCATTATTAAATCACAAATTCTCCCCCCGATAAAAATATCAAACCCTTTGAGATTTTGGATCCCAAGTGATTTAATAAGGTTTAGAAAACATGGGAGAAAATGTGGCCTTGTTTAACTACTCTTCTGGTTTTTGGTTAAATGCTCATCCACAATCATGTGCATTATGTATTTCAAAATCGTTTGACACATGAAGGAAGGAGTGCTTTGAAACAATTACCCTTTAAAACCGATTTGAGATTTAAATCACTATCTCTCCCCCGATCAAAAATTTCAAACCAATTGAGATTTTGGATCCCTATTGATTTAAATCATTTAGAAAATTTTGGGGAAAGACGTGGCAACATTTAATTTTGAAAAATGACTGATAAGGATCAATTTAAGACATTAAAGATTGTTAGTGTCACGTATGATAGTTTTTAAGAGATCTTTAAGTAAAATAAAACAATTTCACAATCAAACAAGAACAGAAAAAATTTCATTTTGTAAGATCTTTAAGTTTTAAAGAAAATCATACCATGACATAACATTAAATCTTTAGATCACCACTTTGTTTTTGTACAACCCGGACTTTTATGAAGAAATATCGTTTGAAAATATTTTATTTTAAATCACTCTCCCCCTCAATCGATGACCGTAGTCGATGATTGAGTGACTTAAGTTTTGATAAAATGAAGTCCGGTGATTTTCAAAAATTAGTCCAATTTATTTTCAAAACAATATTATTTAAAAATTGTTTTTAAAAAATGGTATCATCACAATTATCCTCAAGACAAAGATACGTAGTGGTTGAGTGCTTTTGTTGTTGTTGCCGAGGGTTGAAGAAAACCGCTCACGATGCGTTGAGACCTCTCGACGTTGCATTTATCATGCCAACTCTTCATAGAGGTCCAATTAAGCTCCGTTTCTTCATTTGATGATGAAGAAAACCTTCTCACGATGCAAGGAGACCTCTTACATTGCATTTCATGCCAACTCTCCATAGAAGTCAAATTACGCTCCGTTTCTTCATTTGTCAACCCACGATATAGTTACCCTTTCCTTTCGGCATCCAATCATCTTATATTGTGGGATCCGATCGAACATTCTTATAATCATGATATCTGCATATGTTAGTGGACACAAACATATATATGGTGGTCGACAACACCCAAACAGCAATCGACTAATAAAAGTCAGTTCAACATATCAATCAGATCATACAAATGCATGGGAATTATATGTTCATCAAACTCTAATCATCTAATCCTAACAATCATATCCTAGGCACCTAGTCCTTCAACGTAGGTTAACATGTTTTGCATTTAAGTATATAGGATAATTAGATAAGCCCGATAGATGATATAAATTTGAAAATATTCTCTCCCTCAATCAATGACTCATTTCATGAAAATTATTAAAAGCCAAAGTCATTGAATGAGTTTTAGCAAATTTATGAAACAATGACACCGATTGATTTTAAGCAACTCATTTTCCACCATTTAGTTAAAACAAATATTTTTCTAAAGAATTTTAGAAGGAAAAATATTTGAGTAGGAAACAGCCAGCCCTTCACATACTTTCCTCATATTGTTTTAGGATAAGTGCACGAAACATTTGAAGATTGGTTTAGCGTAGCACTTTCATTCCTTGAAGAGCGGGTTGCTATTCGAAATATAGCAAACCATAGTTTAAGCACGGTTACAATCAAGCAATGTAGCCATTTTGAAGCGCGGTTACATCAAATAATCAGAAGCCATAATTTATAGACATGTTTTGAAAGAAAAAAAAATTTACACCTTCTACTCGAACTTCATCTATGGTCCCGTGCCATTATTGAATGACATATCTAAGACCGTAGATGTTATCGATACCAGAAGACATGTCTTTGAAAACAATATTTTTGGTATTTTTAAATTTTCTGATTTTTTTGGGTTTTTGTAGGTTTTATATTTTTTATATTTTTTGTTGGTTTTATATTTTCTATTTTGTTTTTGATAAATATTTACAAAGATATATTAGATGATATGGTTAAGTTGATGATGATGAAAGTACCGAGATAAGGATGTCAAGCACCGTTGTAGAAGATAGAGTCATCATCTCTTAAACATTCACCACCAAAGCTTCCAAGGCTCTTGTATTGAAGAAAGAAATTGAACCATCTGAAAGTGAGACTTTGGTAGCTTCCCCCCAAACTGAAAATCCTTTATCTGAGCAGATTCAAAGCTTTCATTCAAGCTTCCTTAGCCAAGTACAAAGAAGCACACCATTATCATCGAACTTGCTGCTCCTTTTAAGGATAATCATCGTGATTCATCGTTCGGGGTTATTTCATCAAGAACAAAGAACGTATCATCCCATAAAATAATCTCAAATTTCATAACCATGAAGTCCTGAAGCATGCATCCCCAAAAGGTGTCAATAGACCACTTCCCCAAGTAGATGAATTGATGCAATGGATCTCTAGACTAGAGCTCACAACCCGAATACACATATACGAAGACCAGAAACTTATACCATCGGTAGCGATTAAGTCCAATAGCCAAAGAATAAACCCGATGTATACTTTTCTCTCCCCTAAAGAAAGTGTATGAAGCTCAAGAACCTGAAGTACCAATGCCCAAAGAGAGAATAACCGATAACATTGAAAGGCAGCCGAATCACTGATATTCTCTGCGGATGACTATCTCTGCGGATGTCAACTCGAAATAAGTGATTATATCTCGAATCAACATTAAGCCCTCAAGTGAAACAGTGAGCATCCCCAATGTATACGTCTCTCCCTCCGATGATTGTGATAACATCAAATCATCACTAATAATTTTGTACCTCTTTATCACCGAAAACTAACTCTTCCATCTTTTACCCCACACCGAATAAGAACACTAAATGCCATGAGTCAAACTTGAGTTTCTCTCGGTAATGACTTTTAGTCTTCCGGGATATCTTCAATCACTTAGAAGTATTAAGCTTATCAAGGTTACTCGCATTTAGATGCGTGTCTCCTTCCCCCTTGCAGGTTTTGATACTCGTAATCAGAGCAAAAACATTATAAGCCCAAATACATGAAATTTGTTGAGAATATCGATTGTGAAG